>JASCZW010004961.1:0-48780 GCA_034211315.2 Aedes japonicus
CACTGGGCCAGAATGAAAAATTAGCAGGAATAAATTATTTTCACCAAGAAGATGCAACTTTAGAACAAAACTGTCTTCTGCAAAGTTGCAGCTTATAATTAGGGCTTAAATTTGATATCAGTTTCAGTTAGGGTGGTCCTTGAATATATTGAAATAAAAATTCTATCTTTTACATTTCTTGACATAGAGCAATACAATGTTCAACAAAGTTGTTTCTTATTAAATTTTAAGCAACTTTGCTGCAAAAACCATAGTCGTAGGTCTTTTGTGTCATTAGTTATGATCATTTTAACGCTTAAGAGTAGGGTGGCCCTGAAAAAATTAGTGTTTTTCGCCTAACTTTTTCATTTTAAGTTTTATGAAAACGATGTTTTCAGCAAACTTTTAGAGCTTGTTAAAATACACGTTTTGATGAAGAAAAAACGTAATTTGAAATATTTGTTCAAAAGATATCGTGATTTTAGTCCAAAAATTACGATTTTTTCAAATAACATTATTTATTAAAGGGGGAAAAACGGGGATGCAAATACAATTGCATATGAATGGCAAAGATAAGAGGTCTCTTTTGTATATAAATACTCAGGTGAATTTGGAAGAATTTGAGGTTAAATGGTATCATGAATGTATGTCTTTTAAAAAAATAAAATTCGTGATTTTTGTTAAATGTTGATGCCAATGGCGAATAAATCACCATATTTCAATAAAAAAAATTAATATTTGCAATGTGTTCAGTTTAAATCGATGAATTTGCTGATAGTTATTCAGTTTGCAAAGGGTAAAAATATGGAAATATTATTCAAATACCTATCGTGAAGGGTAATTTGTGGGACGAGGAAGAAAATATTGAGGAGGAAATTATTTTGACCATGAAAATATAATTTTAGCAACACACTGTCTTTGACAAAGTGAATGGCTTAAGAAACTTTATTTTGATAAAATTTTTAGTTAAAGTGGTCTTTTAATATACAGAGATTTTAAAGATATCTTTCTTTATCTATCAGTAATATATCATGTTTGTCAATAACAGATAATCGATGCTGTTGTTTGAAACTTTTTATCTATATGAGCTTAGGGATGTAATGTTAGCCCAGCTCTTTATTGCTTCACCAAATGTCATTAATTCAGCGATAATCAACAAAATTATGCTTTTATTAAGATGACCGATTTAATTCGAAGCAATTTGGATAATAGGGTAACGGAATGTAATGTTAGCCTAGCTCCTTGATTCGGCCTATGACCAAATATGTCATTATTTCTTCGATAATCAACAAAATCATGTGAATGATAGATTATGATTCTGCCATTGTCGTGACCTTGACCTTGTATTTGTAACATGTACATCTGCAGTTATAAGTTATACAGTTTTTTTTGCATTACCAGACTGTTTGTTTGAATAATACATCGTGGTTGATTCTATTGTAATGGGTTTTTCTCTTTTTAATTCTATCGAGATTTCGTCTCATAATATCCGGAAAGGACTAATTATTTTAATTTGATTAACATATTTTGTACAAAAACTCACTGTATGTATTAATTTCTTTTTCTCGAAACCTGTATGCGCTTCCCTTTATGAAGACTATATGCCTCTTCATGAATTTGATAATCTCAATTTTTTAAGGTTACAATGCCCAATCATGTCCTGAATCTATTGTACATATTCTCTGCAAGTTCCTCTTTCCATCAGCTAATCGTAAAAATCAGTATCGACCGCAAAATTTCAACAAATTAAACAAAAGTCTGGCAAGTACAAAATTCGTTTCATTAGCATCCAATTATCTGTACATCAATTCACACAATTAAGGTACTTCAAATTGGTATAACATGGAACATTATTCCAATAAAATATCATTATCCTCAGAACACATCACTAATGCCTTCCAGATTATCTTAGGTCAGCATAACTATTGATTTCGAGTTTATAATTAACCTGAAAAATCCTTAATCAATCTAATATTCTAATTGAAAACTCATGGGTGTAAAAATATTCACACAAGTGGTATTTTGTTTAATTATTTTGTTTACCTGTGCTGTCAACATTTTCTCGTTTCGAAAACTGATATATTATAGATATCTTTGCCAAGAGCGTTATTTGGAGTACTAGCACTTAGAGTACTAGCAAATGATTGAATAATTCAAAAACCGTTATTATAAAACCATTCAGAAATTTTCAGCACTTGAAAAAATCTGAAAGCTAGCAAGACGTGAATAAAATGACAGCCTTCTTCACGTTTAAATGGCGCACTATACTTTCGCAAAATTTAAAATTTTGGTACGTTTTTGGCATGTGCGTTTATTATAAAAATGAACACATTGCAAATAGTAGTTTTTTTTATTGAAATATGGTGATTTATTCGCCATTTGCATCAACATTTAACAAAAATCAAGAATTTTATTTTAAAAAAAGACATACATTCATGATACCATTTAACCTCAAATTCTTCCAAATTCACCTGAGTATTTATATACAAAAGAGACCTCTTATATTTGCCATTCATATGCAATTGTATATGCATCCCCGTTTTTCCCCCTTTAATAAATAATGTTATTTGAAAAAATCGTAATTTTTGGACTAAAATCACGATATCTTTTGAACAAATGTTTCAAATTACGTTTTTTCTTCATCAAAACGTGTATTTTAACAAGTTCTAAAAGTTTGCTGAAAACATTGTTTTCATAAAACTTAAAATGAAAAAGTTAGGTGAAAAATACTAATTTTTTCAGGGCCACCCTACTCTTAAGCGTTAAAATGATCATAACTAATGACACAAAAGACCTACGACTATGGTTTTTGCAGCAAAGTTGCTTAAAATTTAATAAGAAACAACTTTGTTGAACATTGTATTGCTCTATGTCAAGAGATGTGAAAAATAGAATTTTTATTTCAATATATTCAAGGACCACCCTAACTGAAACTGATATCAAATTTAAGCCCTAATTATAAGCTGCAACTTTGCAGAAGACAGTTTTGTTCTAAAGTTGCATCTTCTTGGTGAAAATAATTTATTCCTGCTAATTTTTCATTCTGGCCCAGTGTGCATTGATGTTTAACTTTTTTTCATTTGTCAGGTCTTTGTAAAACCATTTCGCCACCGCCTCACTACGCCCCAGGACGCCATTTTCCCAATTTTCGAAAAACTGACAACGATAAGAATACAACAAAAAACACTCTAAACTACTTCTACTAAAAATTTTCAAGAGAAAATACCCAAATGGGTTGTTTTCTAAAGCGTTTTTTCCGTGATGCAATTTAAGGTGGGAAACGCTTTATTCTTGTTTTTTTGAAAAGTACAGCTTACTTTCGACAATCGTTATAAAAACATGGATAACTTTTGTTTCTCATGGTTTTCATGGTATCAGGACCAAAGAGCCCCCTCGTTTTTAAATTTTGTTTTCTAGAAAGTTCACACCTGTTTACAAAACATACAAAAAAGTTGTGTTGTAATTGTAATTGTAAAATGTATTCTAGTGTTGACCTATTTTTTTCAATACTTCTGTTTTTATTTTTTTTTATATAATCATTTATTTGTACAGGCTCAATCGAATTAACTTTACAGAGCCAAATTTTCATATTTTTATACATCATTTATCTTAAAACTAAAGTTAGGAGAAATGAGCCGATTACTCGCGGCCGTCTCGAGGTTAATAGGAATTACAAATTACGGATGGGAAAGAGGGTGGGAATTTAAAGTATGGTTTACAGAACACATTAAATTTAAATTCTAAATTATCTGAACACTTATAACTATACAATTTATGGTTTTCCTCTGACTCGAACATATCTTGAAAAAGAAAAAAAAAACACACACACATACACATATAAAAAAAAACTTATACTAAACATACAGGTTAAACTAACTACAATCTAATGCTAATGTTAGTCAAAAAAACATAAATGAGTTTCATGTACTCCAAATCACGTACAGCCAAAATATTTCGAATTGGCACATTGGGTTGTCTACCTTGGGCCCCAAGGGAATCATAAAGCTTAGATCTGACTCCATCTGACTGTTCAGCACAAGACCAAATAACGTGATCTGCGTCCTGATAACCTTGTCCACACTCACAGAGATTGCTGTCGCTCAGCCCAACCCGGTATAAATGAGCGTTCAAAGAATAATGATTGGACATGAGGCGAGACATGACACGAATGAAGTCTCGACCCACATCCATCCCCCTGAACCAAGATTTCTTCGACACTTTTGGGATGATAGAATGTTGCCATCGCCCCAAATCTCCTTTACTCCATTTATATTGCCAGCTGACGAGTGACTGTTGACGAAAAATAGGAAAAAAATCGTTGAAGGCGATTTGTCGATCACAAATATCGCCTTCCATAGCGCCCACCTTTGCAAGCGAGTCCGCTTTCTCATTGTCCGGAATCGAACAATGAGATGGGACCCATACAAAGGTGATGATAAAATAACGCGAAGATAAAGCACTTAGAAGCTCCTGTATTTTCATGAGAAAAAACGAGGAGTGCTTTACCGGCCTCAATGAGCGAATAGCCTCTATAGAACTGAGACTATCCGTGAAAATGAAGTACTGATCCGGTGTTAATGAGGCAACAATTTCTAGCGTAAAATGTATTGCCGCTAATTCAGCGACATACACGGAACAAGGAGCATGAAGTTTACGGTTGGCGCTATAAATTTCATTAAATATACCAAAGCCTGCTGACTCCTCTATCAAAGATCCGTCAGTGAAGAACGATTTAGTGGAATCAACTTGGCCAAACTTTGCAGCAAATATCACCGGAGCAATCATAGGACGATGATGCTCTGGGATTCCATGAAGCTCCTGCTTCATGGATAAATCAAAATGAACCGAATTGTCGAAATCGGAGAAGCAAACACGGTTGGAAATGTTCGGCGAAGGGCTGACATCCTGTGTTATGTACAAATGGTACAAGGTCATGAAGCGGGTTTGAGGATTCAACTCTAGGAGCTTCTCAAAATTTTCGATCACCTGGGGGTTCATAACTTCACACCTGGTGAGGAGCCGGAGGGATAATTCTGAAAACCGATCCGAGAGTGGCAACATGCCAGCCAGCACTTCAAGACTCATGGTGTGAGTCGAGTGCATGCAACCTAACGCGATACGAAGACACCTATACTGAATACGATCCAGTATAATGAAGTGCGACCGAGCCGCTGACTGAAAACAAAAACTACCGTATTCCATAACCGACAAAATCGTTGTCCGGTACAGAAGATCTTGTGGATGAGCTCCCCACCAAGTCCCGGTAATTGTGCAGAGAAAGTTGATCCTTGGCTGGCACTTTCGCTTCACATACTCAATATGGGATCTCCAGGTGCACTTAGAATCGAACCAGACCCCAAGATATTTAAAGGACATAGAATGAGTTATCGGCTTACCCCAAATTTGAAGCTTCGGTTGTGCTGGGTTATGCTTCCTAGAAAAAACTACCAACTCAGTTTTCTCCGTAGAGAATTCGATACCTGGCTCTAGAGCCCAAGTAGACAAATTGGCTAAGGTATCCTGCAAGGATCCTTGTAGATCGACCCCATTGGGTCCCATGACAGACACTACGCCGTCATCTGCAAGTTGTCTCAACGTACAGTTGTCACACAGACAACCGTCAATGTCTTTGAAATAAAAATTATACAAAAGAGGGCTTAAACAGGATCCCTGGGGGAGACCCATGTAGCTAAATCGTGAAGCTATAGAGGCTCCATGAGAGAAGCTCATATGTTTCTCTGACAGTAAATTGTACAAAAAATTATTCATTGATGGTGAAAAGCCACAAGCGTGGAGTTTATCTGAAAGATCTTCAACAGATACTGAATCAAAAGCCCCCTTTATGTCCAAGAATACAGAAGCCATTTGCTCTTTTTTAGCAAAAGCTAACTGAATATCTGTGGAATGCAACGCGGGATAGTCGTTCGTTCCCTTACCCCTACGGGAACCATATTGAGTATCTGAAAGCAGGTTGTTCGTCTCAACCCATTTGTCCAGACGAAAAAGGATCATTTTCTCCAACAACTTTCGAATACAAGATAACATCGCGATGGGTCGATAGGAGTTGTGGTCGGACGCGGGCTTACTAGGTTTTTGAATGGCAATAACTCTCACCCGTCTCCAATCATCCGGTACAATGTTGAGTTTCAGAAACTGATTAAACAAGTTCAACATGCGCCTCTTCGCGACGTCTGGGAGGTTCTTGAGCAAGTTGAACTTGATTCTATCAGCCCCTGGAGCCGTATTGCCACACGAAAGGAGTGCGAGAGAGAACTCTACCATTGAAAAGGGTTGGCTAATCTCATCTATCGAATTCGTGTTTTCGCGAGGAATCATCCGTGCCGGCACAGAATCTGGACAAACTTTTCGCGCGAATTTGAGGATCCATTGGTCCGAGTACTCTTCGCTCTCGTTGTTCGTAGTTCGGTTACGCAACCTTCGCGCCGTGTTCCAAAGAGTACTCATCGACGTTTCGCGCGATAGCCCGTTCACGAATGTTCGCCAGTAACTGCGTTTCTTGGCCTTTTTGAGGCTCTTAAGTTCGCGTTCGAGAGCCGTGTATACTTCGAAGTGTTCAGGTGTTCCACGTCTACGGAAAACTTTAAACGCGTCGGACTTTTTACGGCAAACCTCGGTGCATTGCTGATCCCACCATGGAGAAGGAGGTTTCCTGCGAGATGACGTCCCTGGAACTGGTCGAGTTTGAGCTTGAAGCACGCTGTCTTAGATCAGGTTGGAGAGGAAGTTATATTCTTCCAACGGTGAAAGCCTTTTTACCGTCGTTACGGCTTCATCTACTGCTGTCCTAAACTTTGTCCAATCGATGTGACGGGTAAGATCATACGTGACGTTGACAGATTTCGACGAATTTAACCCGGTGGCAACCGAAATTTTTATGGGCAAATGATCACTACCGTGGGGATCTTGAATCACATTCCATGTGCAATCCAACGATAATGAATTCGAACAAAGTGTGAGGTCTAATCTACTGCCAACTGAGGATGTACCAGCCAAACGTGTTACTTCTCCATTGTTAAGAACTGTCATATTGAAGTTGTCACAGAGGTCATATATCAGAGAAACTTCTGTTTTTAGTTTTTGCAGATTATTCAATGTTACTCACCAATCATGCCTCCGCATCAATCTTAAATGATCTGTGATTCTGCGTCCATTTTTTTTTTATTTATTTGAAGTTTGAGTTCTGATCAAGCCCCTACCCCCCCCCCCCCTCTGAAAAGACAACGTGACTTATGGACGGCCCGCCTTGTCTATGTTTAATTAATTTATCATTCAATTCAATTACCCCACGCTCTACTATGATGCAAAAATGGTCAACCTAATTACAAAATAAAATAATATGGGTCTAATATTTTTGGATAAAGAACAAAACCACAAAATATCATGACATTCCGAGTGATTGTATGTCTTGTTTCTATGGAATTGCGGTATATTTATAGATAAAACGATTTTAGGATAGGCACTATTCAAGGTCGAAAACGATTGTAGGATGAACAAAAAATTGATTTTTCCTTGAAAGTACACGTTTTGAAATGTATGAAAGGTTGGTTAAATCATATTTCCCTATCTTGAGACGAAAGTTCAACCAAAAAATTGGTGTTTTTGTAAATCGACTAAATTTTTTTAAATCGATCTATTCAGTTTCAGACACATTATAGATTTTTTCAATAATTTCATTCAAAAGTTTGACTAATTTTGTGATAGTCACCAATACAAAACATTTTTTGTAGGATCAGTCATTTTCCGATTTATACATTATTATAAATTTGAAAATATAAAAGTTAAAAAAGATTAGCTTCTTTTAAAAGTCAGTCGAAATCAATTTTGGAAAAATATTGCTTACAGCTTTTGGTGACAAATTCTATATGTCCTGAAAAGTGCATAAAAATCTGAGAGGCTGCTGCCAACATTTGTTCAAGTTCGTGCGAAATGCTTCTAAAGATGGTTGAAGCATGTTTCACCGAGTTTCCTTTCAAAACATTGTTGACGTAGTAATTGGAATTGATTTAACACCCTTTTCTATGAAAAGTAGAGGATGTCGACTTCTGAAGATATTAAATATTTTTTTTCAACTTTTAAACTATCCAACTTTTTTATACCTAGCGTAATATTTCGAAAGAACTAAAATGTTGGTCTAAATATGATCCTCAATTCATGACATTAAAACACACGCCTTTTTTACATTTTTTTTCCTCTGTTCGGAACATAAACCACTGCGACCAGTAATTTGATCTATTGTAGTATATCCCGTATCCTTTGTTTAGTGCATGTCGATTTACCTCATCACTATTAAGAAATTATTATCATTACAGCGGATAAAACTACTGTTACAATAGTGAATCTTAAATTATGAACCTCAGGACGGTTGGGACAACCTAGCACATCTCAAAAATATATAGCCTACTTTTTTGGATCATTTCTATGTTATTGAGAAACAAATGCACCTTATTTCTTGTATAATAACACTTGGAAATAAATTAGGCCTGAAAAGGTTATTTCAAAGAATATTGCATAGTGCAATTTAAATGGCTTACATTTAGTTGCGCAGTCCTACGTCATCATTTCGAACAACCCAATGAGACTGTGTCTTGTAGTTTTTCCTAGCTGTGTGAAATAAACTTTATCAAGTTTTATGGTTGGTGCTGAGAGCCTTGTAACTCATGCATTAAATGAAAGAGAAATTCAAACTCTCTCTCTCTCTCTCTCTCTCGCTCTCTCTGTTTCACTTTTTCTCATTCCCATTCTTAAGTAATGATGATTTATATTCGATACAACTGATATCAAATGAATGGGAAGAAAGCCACATCAACATTACGCCTCAATGAAAAATTGTACATGCACTTCAACATCCACACATAAGGAAACGAAAACATGTATTCCAAAGCTAAAAAGCGGTTGTATCGAGAATGGATGGCCCTTTTGCTTATGCAAGGTAGAGACATCTACAGTTTCTAGATCGGTACGTGAAACAAGCTCATCTGTCAAGATGCATGGGGTTGCAGAAATCAGACCCCAGATGGCACTAATATGTGAAGAGAGACATTTACACTAAAATAACAAACTGCTTCAGTTATTTCGGTCAGCCGTGTAGAGCAACTATACATAAAGTAATAATACCGTACACACATGCAAAAAAAAACACTCTTACTGATAATTGTAATCGTGAAACGAAAAGAACCTGCAATTGTATACGCAAGTTATAAATGGCGTCTCAACGTGATGCTATAAAGGGCGATACGGTTAAAATTTGGTCAATATCAACTTGACGTATTTCTTTCAATTTTGCATTTAAAAAACCTGAACACCCCTCATTTTGAAGGTGTGTGTGTGTAGAATGTTGCTCCTATTTTGATTTTGGAATTCACTCTTCAGTTGTCAAAATGCCGTCCAAGCAAAAAGAGCAGCGTATCAAAATTTTGCTCGCGCATCGCGAAAATCCAAGCTACTCGCACGCAATGTTGGCAAAATCGCTAAAAGTTGCCAAATCAACCGTTACAAATGTAATTAAAGTGTTTGGGGAACGTTTGTCGACAGCCAGGAAGTCTGGATCGGGGGGAAATCGAAAACCGGAAGCCGCTGAGACGACAAAGAGAGTTGCCGGTAGTTTCAAGCGAAACCCTAACCTATCTCTCCGAGATGCCGCAAATAAGCTGGGTGTATCGTCTACAACCGTGCATCGAGCTAAAAAACGAGCCGGACTATCGACTTACAAGAAGGTAGTGACTCCAAATCGCGATGATAAACAAAATACGACGGCCAAAGCGCGATCCTGGAGGCTGTACACGACGATGCTGACGAAGTTTGACTGCGTGGTAATGGACGACGAAACCTACGTCAAAGCCGACTACAAACAGCTTCCGGGACAGGAGTTTTATACGGCAAAAGGAAGGGGAAAGGTAGCAGATATTTTCAAGCACACGAAACTGTCAAAGTTCGCAAAGAAATATCTGGTTTGGCAAGCCATCTGTACCTGTGGCTTGAAAAGCAGCATTTTCATAGCTTCCGGGACTGTCAACCAAGAAATTTACGTGAAAGAGTGTTTGAATAAACGCCTGCTGCCTTTCCTGAAGAAACGCGGTTGTTCCGTACTGTTTTGGCCGGATTTGGCATCTTGCCATTACGGTAAAAAGGCCATGGAGTGGTACGCCGCCAACAACGTGCAGGTGGTTCCCAAGGACAAGAACCCTCCCAACACGCCAGAGCTCCGCCCAATTGAGAAATACTGGGCTATTGTCAAGCGGAACCTAAAGAAGACCAAAAAAACTGCTAAGGACGAGCAGCAGTTCAAGGCAAACTGGCTTTCTGCAGCGAAGAAGGTGGACAAGGTGGCTGTACAAAATCTGATGGCAGGGGTCAAGCGTAAGGCCCGGCAATTCGGATTTGGAAAAGCGAAAGCCTAACTGAATATTTTTCCTGAATTTTATACTAATTGAACTTGAAAAAGAAATTTAATTTGATTTTTTAAATAAACGATTTCACCGATTATACGCGTTTTCCCTGGACCAAATTTTGACCGTATCACCCTTTATAAACGATAATTGCTTTTGGAATTTATTATCAGCCTTGGCATCTGAAAACTGCTGAAACCCGGTAAATTGCTTTGAAGCGAGTTAGGATGTCCTCCATTTTCATCTATCTCAGGTTTTCACTTGCCCCCGTGTATTCCAAGAACACAGCGTAACTGTTGCCATACTTAACTCAAGTTCTAATATTTATTTATTTATTTATTTGTCGTTTGTTATATTGTCGTCAATCAGAAGTAGACTGTTTTGTCACCATGATAGTTACATGTTATGTTTTACTTCTTAGATAAATAGTACGCCATAGAAAACTTTCCTATCAGGTTTAAATTTCGAATATTTAGATTATTCAAGGCAGGATTGAGATTCTATGAAAGATTGAGATTGAGATTGGATTGATTTCGTAATAAAGTTTGCTTTTGTTTAATGGCAATGTCAAATATTACAGACTATTCCACTTACGCGTCAATCCTTTCATTTCAAGTACCATTTTCACTTTGTCCTTTGTCGCAGAACTTGTGATAAATCTTTGTGAATTACACATTATCCACTACCTTAGCAACCTCTAAAACTATGTTTGACTCAGTGATCATCCTATTCAGCATCAACTAATAACCCATTTCTTTTCTCCATTCCAGGATGGGCTTTGAAAAGTTTGAAATGCCAAAGCATGGCTACGACCAAATGGATGGCAGTGCACTTGGCCCAGGCGGTGTTGTTGGTGGAGGAACTGCTGCTGATGGTGGCTACGGAGCGGACGACGGTGGCGCCGATTCTCCGATGTCGTTTGACGAAATCGAAAGGCCACCCCTGCGGCACATAGATAAATACGTGAAGGCACAATGTCCCTGTATTAAAACGACCCGCTTCACGATCGCCCTGATGACCTGCCTGGGGTTCATCATTTCCTTCGGTATGCGCTGCAACATGGGCATGGCCAAGCTCCAATTCGAGAATGCGGTGAGTTAATGAGTAAGCTGTTTCGGCCAGAGGTATGATGGCTGGCATTTTTTGATCCTTTGTCGAACGTGATTTTTAACGGGACACGTGCCGATGACTGGAATTAGCGAAAAAGGGTTCACCTTAGGGAATGGGTGCTTTAATGAATGATATCTTTCCACACCGATGAGCTGGTTGATTGGGAGTCACGCTAAGAACGATGATTGAACATCCGTGTGGAATTTGCTCAATATGATGTCATTTGGGACTGAAACGATATCTAGTAATGGAACAAATGACGGACGGGTAATGTATATAGGAAGGACAAAATTGGATTGAACATGGAAATTAACTAGATAATAATAAAAATGAAGATCAAATGAAATGCGAAATGAAATTTTCGTATCCAGAATTCAACCGAAAATTATTTTTTTCGTTTTGCTGAATCAACAGTCACCGCCATTCATCGCATTTCCATGACGAACCTCTATCGCCCATTTTCGCCTAACGATTACGAAAAGACTAATGAAAAACGTTCGAGTCCCGATGATAATGAGCCAAACGATGACAATGGTGCATCAATGGGAAAATCCCCGATCGAAAGATGACGATAGTAATGACAGGAGGAGCCCCCCACAAATGGAAATGGCTAGTCAAAGGGAGCATTACAAAGGGGAAATCCGAAAGCAGCCGTGGCCGGAGAGATATGAAATTTTATGAAGTCGAACATAATGGAAGCATTTATTCCGTAATACGCGACACAAAAGATGATAATTTTTTATTCATACCGGGCAGACCGACTGACTGGCTGCCCGTGAAGAAGATTCGTTTCCTTTTCTTGGTGACTTGGCATGGATTTTGGTTCGTATGCGATGAGCTAGACAACATTGTAATAAAGCATGCGTCATAGCGCGGGGGAAAGCGAACCGGATGGGGTTTCTGAGGAACTGAGCGAGGGCAACGTTGGCAAGAAAAGTTCTATATTTGGGTGGCGCCGTTCTGACGACAAAGATTTTTTTTCGTAGCTTGGTAGATGTGATATTTCTGATTCAAGTGTTAAATGGAACGAAATGCGAAACGAGCGTCGCGCTCCAGTATGATGAGGGGTGGAATCGATCAAGTGAGATATACTTCCGGTCGCTTCCGGAGCGGTGTTATGACAGGAAATGGATGTGCTCTTGTTGTTTGAGCTTGGGAATGGGCGGAATGTATTGCGTTTGTATAATTTCGGGTGAAGTTTCGAGCGTCTGGTTCTTAATATGCGACAGTACAGACAGTTCGTCAATCGATAAAATCGCTATACGGTAAAAACAAAGAACCAAAAATTAAGTTCATTTCACCCAACTCTAAAGTTCCGTGCGGGAAGCCAAATCCAATAGTCGTGCTCTGGAGGCATCATTATCCGGGCAATGCCAAACTGCGTGAGCGATATCATCATAACCGGTTCCGCACATACATAAATTGCTATCGACTAGGTTGAATTGCTATCGACTGTAGAGATGTGCGTCTAGCGAGTAGTGGTTGGACATAAGTCTTGACATCACATGAATGAAACCGTGACTTACATCTAGACCTTTGAAGCACAATCTCGACGAAACAATTGGAATAATGGAATGTAACCACCGCCCAAGAGAAATACTTGTCCAAACGTTTTGCCAGGAAAGAGGTCCGCCATTGCTAGAGGTCCGCCATCTCATTGCCTGGAATTGAGCAATGTGAGGGGACCCATACAAAGGTAATTTTAAATGATCTTTCGACCAACACACACATCTGCTCCCTTAGTTGTGCAAGCAAGTAAGATGAGTGCCTCACTGTTTTCATCGACTGCAGGGCCTCAATAGAACTGAGACTATCTGAGAAGATGAAATAATTGTCTATGGGCATGTCGGAAACTATCCCCAATGTGAAATTGATTGCTGCCAGCTCAGCAACATATACGGAACAAGGTTCCTGAAGTTTCCGGAAGGCAGATGAGTTTTCATTATGAACACCGAAACCAGTGGATCCATCAATGCGCGACTCATCATTGAAATTGACATGTTGGTACTTTTCAATAAAAATATGAGGAATTAAAATAGGCCGAAGTTGATCTGGAACTCCTTGAATGGCCTGTTTCATGGAGAGATCATAATCAATGGAGGAACTGTGATAAGGGAAGCGTACACTAGGAGAACTGTAGCATGGAATACTAATAATGGATGACATATAGTTAATATAGATTCGCAAGAATCTAGCCTGGGTTCTCAATTCGGGCATTTCATCGAAGTTTTCAATCACAAGGTTGTTACTGATTCCACACTTGATCAGTATTCTAGATGAGAGCTCCCACAAGCGGTTCTGTAAGGGGTTTACTCCTGCCAGAACCTCCAGGCTCATATTATGCGTTGAATGCATACAACCAAGGGCAATACGTAAACAACGATATTGAACGCGTTCCAATTTAATGAGATGGCTGTTTCTTGCCGAGAGGAAGTAAAAAGAGCCATATACGAGAACTGAAAGAATAGTTGTTTTGTAGAGTTTAATTAGGTCTTCCGGGTGAGCACCCCACAATGTTCCGGAAATTGATCTTAGAAAATTGATCCTTGGTTGACATTTCTGTTTTAAATACGCAATGTGAGTGCCCCAAGTGCATTTTGAATCAAACATGAATCCAAGGTATTTGAAAGTCAAAGATTGGGTAATGTCTCTTCTGAACAGTTTGAGACGCAGTTGGGCTGGGAACCGCTTTCTAGTAAACACTACCAATTCGGTTTTTTTGCGGTGAAAATTCGATCCCGAAATTCCTGGCCCAGATGGACAGATTATTTAGGGAATTTTGCAATGGTCTTTGCAAGACTTCCGCACGCGGACCTCTTAAGGAGATCACAGCGTCGTCTGCAAGTTGTCTTAGCGTGCATCTATTTTCCAAGCAGTTTGCATGGTTAGTTAGCAACTGTTATAGAACATTTAAAATAAAGTGCCTTTCTCATGATGATAGAAAAATAACATAATTTTTTTTGATAATTTTATTGATTTTGTTCATTTCTTAATTTCCGCGATTTTTAACAATAACGGCTAGTTTAGTACTGTAACAGATTTATTGTTTTTCGATTTTTAAATCTGATATAAGTTAAATATTAAAAGTATGCAAACGACTTCCATTTTTAATCAAAAATGAGTTATCAATGAAGTACTTACCCATTGATTAATCTTTACCTAATGTGCAGAATCAAATTTACCCATCTATCCAGTTCAACAACAGTACTCAATTTTAAGTTTAAAAATACTCTATTTTAGGTACTTTGTTCCTGCCGTGTACACAACACATTGAGCATTATTTGAATTTTGGAAGTTTTTAATTTTTGAATTTTATGATCTCCTAGATACTACCTTGAACGAAGCATATCATGAATTGATATGAAACTTGCAATATCGTTAAAAAAAATTCAAATAATATCCTGTTTTGTTCATTAAAATTGATGTGCACTGTTCAAAGATTGTACTCGAAAAAAAATGCAACAAACCAAAACGAGAACCTAAAATTCATTTAACTAATAAATAAACACATATTAGCTATGATTTTGAAAAGTTGGTTTATTCAACCACCATTTCCAGGCTAAATGCCCACACCTTCACAGAAAATTAACTTTCGTTTGTATTACGAAATCGAAGATCGACTAACAAATCTATATTCTTACAAATCGTTGTTTTCTGCAACAAAACTGTTTGTTATTTTTAAGAAGCCACCTTCGTACTAAGGCTGTATCCTAATTCGTGAAATCAATTCAATTTTCACTTAAATTTGACAGATGTGAAATAATCGATTAAGTCTGATCCACCCCCCTCCCCGCCCACAATATGACAGATTAACTTAGTTTCGTGTAACCGCTTGCAAATTGTAGATGTCGCCCCGCAACGTAAACATTGGGGTCGTCCCTGGCAGATTCAACGATTTTTCTATTCGGAGCAGCATGTTTTTGTTGTGTCATGAGGTGGTTGCAAAACCACAAGCAAGCGTAACATATCAAAAGAGTCTATTTCCATATCCACGGTATAACTTCAGTTATAAGTAATTTGAATATAGAAATAAACATATCACACGGCTTCCCTCCGAGCAAAGGTACAACCGCGGCGTTTCCTCAACCAAGGTTGTTCGTTGCGAACGTGTTGCACCACGTTGCATTTTGTGAACACTGCGACAGTCACGCGGTGTATTGTGTCCATTAAATCTAAGAATAATTGGAGGTTGTTGATTTGCGATCGAAAACATTTTAACAATGATTTTATGTTTGCTTAATTTGACTGAGGTACCTACTTCATGAAAATGATTTAAATTTACGTTGGGAGGAAGCGGATGTCAAAATTCATATATGTATTTACTCTTGTTGAGTGATAATCACTTTTGCGTCCCATACGTTGTTTCGCTTTCAGAAGTATTAAAACGACTAACAAACATATATTCAAAAATAATCGACTTCATGTTTGAACGATCCCTTGAAACTTTTGCGCAATTGATGATTGACCGCCCCCTTATGAAACGCTAATTGGCTCTATCTTCCTCTTTGAAACATGTTTTATATTAAGCAATAGAAAATGTTCATACCGATTTTCACATTTACTACCTCTCCCTCCTTTCAGAGCGTTGATGTAATTTATGTAGCACACACTTTTTTGTTTCTACTGGTTCTGTGTTCATTGCAAGCGTAAAATTTATCAAATTTTGCATAAAAAAAATTTCTCGCTCCTTTTCAGAAGATACGTTAGATTTTTTTTTTGCTTGACGCGTATGACAGTACCACCACAGATTAACTCTAAGACCAGTAGGTCCCGAACAAACACGATTTGTTTTTTGGCTCAGTCAGTACTAGCACATCGGTCCCAAGCTTAATAATGCGCCCCTATAATTAACTCACACGAACACACTCTCAAATATTCTGTCAAAATAACACAGCAAATCAAAACAAAGGCGCAAATATGTATAGCAAGGTGCTGGCTTCAAGGCGTACTTCGGACCAAGGGGTTTTACAACAGTGAACCATTTTCAAATCGCTAGTTGCATATTGGTTCTTGGTACCACCGGACCAAATTTTTGAGTTTCAGTAACAATGTACTAGAAGCGTCAAGTTGTTCCCGAGTTAAGTATGCTGCTCGAGCTAACTTATTTCTGACAGACGGGAATTCAATTTTGACAGAAATCTTATCGAAAGTTTGTTAATCTATCACAAAGAGATTTCAATCGATTAATCGATTATTTTCCATTTGCCAAGTTTAAGTTAAATTAAAATAATCCTCGAATTGGTACACAACCTTAATGCCACACGCGCAACTGTCAAAAGCACGATGCATTTGTTAAGGGTAGTATGCATCTCAGAAGTAGTGTGCATTACTATAGGAAAAGTAATGTTCAAGAAATGCGTTTACTGTTGGAATTACTTAATTACTTACTTGGAATTACTTATTACTTATGCAGCTGAAAAGGGGGGCAAACGACGGAAGTTTCCGTAACGTTAGTAACGCCTGCCCATGTAATCTAAATGGGGCCGTCAGTTTTCCTTGCGGAATAATATTCTGTTCGATTATTCGGCAAGGAAAACTGACATGTCACCCATGCTGGAAATTACTTCGGTAAAAATGGTGATAATTTCTTCAGGTCTTTACTTGACAGCTGCATACTAGGCTTTACAACAGAAAGACATTCGTTCATTCTACGAAGACAAGACCCCGAGGGGTTGGGCAGCGTTTTTTTCCTAATATGATATGGGGTTTGATCCTGTATTTTTTGGAAAGAGTTGTTATTGAAGCCATGGTTGATCTCAGTAGGCCATGGTGAGGCGACTGAAATTTAGATTTACTGCACACTACCAAAATCTCGTGTAAATTTCTGTCCCTGAGACCGACACATGCAAGCGTCCTTTAGCGCATAAGAATGTGTTGAAAGAGATGGGAAAATAAATTCAACCTTACACATCTTTTGTCGAATTGCGTATGTGTCAGTTTCAGGAGACATAATTTTACACGAAATCTTTCTTTACGTTCCCCGACTTTACGTTCCCGGACTATTTACAAACATGGATTAGGTCTCGTGTAAAATTCATAATTTCTAAGTGTGTGTCGAAATTACAATCGCGTAAAATGAACAGCGAAATTGAAGGAAATTTATAAAAAAAAACTTATCATGCTCATCTTTTTCGGTTATTCTGGCATCTGATACTAGCTGCGATGAAAGCGTAAGAAGTGAAGATTTTGTGTGTGCATATAATGTATTCAGAGACGACAGAAATTTTCATTTACGAAATCACGCATAGCAAGTGAAACGCATGTGTTTGTCTCTGTGTATTTTTCACCAGACCATGTTCATAAGAACACTTATGGATTCTTCTTCCTATTTGTAGAGCAAATATTATCTCAATTTCCACCTGAAGTAAAAGTTCACATCTATGGGGATTTTAATCAACGCCAGGCTGATTTCATGCTGGACTTTGAAAATCTCTTACTTCCAGTCATTGGGAATAACGAAACATTACATTGAATCTTTAACAAAACGGCCAATTTAGGATCATTATGATTCGGTTTTTAAAAAGAATACTTGCTTCTAAAAATACTTTAACATTTAAACTGAAACACTTTAAAGAGCGAATCAGTAAAACGATTGTAATTGAAAAACTTGGAAAGTTTAAATTAACACTACACTTGACCCTACTTGATCGGTAGGTTGGTAAATAGGGTATTTTAAGGGTTTGAGGTTTATGACATTTTTAGATGAAAAATATAATAATATAACAGCATTCCATTTATTTTTTAATTCCTGTTATGAAATAATAATGTTTGCAAGACAACACCATTCAATTTTACCTTGAAACACGCTGCAAAATAACAGACTACCTAAACTAAAGAACCAAATATTGATTTCAAACATCAAAAACGTTAAAAAAGCGTTGCCTATTAGGCTTAGTGACTTCGAACGCACGCACACTACAGCGCCATTTAGATCAAAGGAGAGCAAAAAAGAAGGAACATCTTTTAGAGAAAAACAAACCATCATTCCTCTGCATGTGCTAGAAAGGAAAAGGTGACTAAACGTCAGAAAGCCTAATTCCGGCAGGCCAGCTTGCTGTCACTTTGCATAAATGTCGCTTTGTGAACTTCACGCCAGTTAGTAAATGTATGTATAATTTGATTTTGTTGGTTTAAAAATCGAGAAAATATAGTTGAGATCTGAAACAAATATGTTTGTGCTAGTAAAAATTGTTAATTAAATGGTTAAAAGGATTTTTAACAGCTATGAATATCAATTCAATAAGGTAATTTATTATTATTGTGTTGTGTGGTGTGTTGTTTTCGTTTTTTTGCTTGTTTTTTTTAACTAACTAGAAATAAGTAGAATAAAATAGTATTTTCCATTTAATTCCAACAACCTTTGTTTATCTTGACAGATACGCGTATTTCGTCTCTAATGTGCAGACTTCTTCAGTGTTGTGTATTAATAGCTCGACTCGAGTCTCGACTGTTTTTTTTTGTTTTTTTAACGACCTATCAAGGAAGATTTTATTAGATTTTAAGATAACATAAACGACGAACTACCGCACGATAGGAACCAATATAATAATTTTTAGAATCCTGCTTCCCTACACACTACACGACATAACAACAATTGATAACCTACCGATCAAGTAGAAATTTATAGTTTTTAAGATTCCTAGCCACAAAACCAGTTCACATAGGGAGCGTCCATTAATTACGTCACGCAAAAAATTGCTTTTTATAACCCCTTGTCACATTTTTTGTATAGACCTTCAAATTGTTTAGTATGGATCGTCCCGTCGTGGATGGATCGTCGTTTTCCAAATACGCCCCCCCCCCTCATACAAAGTGATCAAGTGAAGTGTTAATTTGAATTTCCCTAGTTTTCCAATAAAATAATCACGTAAAAAATCAACAAAATTGATGTTTGAATTTTCTATTTCCGAGTATTTATGAAGATTTCTGTGTCACCGAATCTTTAACTCCATTGAGGAAAAATTAAGCGCTCCACAAAGCAATCGAATACTCTTTATGCGTAAATGATTACCAAAAACCCAACGACTCAGAATACGAGGCAAGTCTTAAATACCAATTAGCGAATTATGAAAAAAATAAACTGAAATTCTGCAATCCCTATTAGAAAACAGTTTTGAGGAAGAAAGAGATGTCGAAACTGTTGAAGACTTCTTGTACAAAATTTTAATAGAAATTGAGGAGTGTCCCAATTTTTTGAAAATTGGAATTGGCGTCACCCGGGAAGCAACGTCGTGAATTGATTTTGCCCAAGCACTTGGAAAAGCCTCCAATTTCTCATCAGGAAACCAGGAAACAACTTGGGATCGTCAGTCAACGGTGAATCGTGTGATTAGATGCTAGGAATAACAAGCGTGTCGTGGAAGCGTTTAAGCTGCATTCCGATGTTTCGGCCAGGAATGTGGCCGAACAATTGAATTTGTCCAAGTCTTTCGTTCAGAGACCCGAGTACCCGGAGGGACTGCATACGTACAAAGTGCAGAAGGATCCACATCGTAACAAACGGCAAAATACGGTGGGAAAGTCACGGGTCCGGAAACTGATCACCCAGATGCTGACGAAGTACCATTGTGTCATCATGGATGATGAGACTTACGTGAAGACGGGCTTCCGGCAGCTTCCACGGCTACTGATTTTCACCGTTCAGCACAAGTTTGATGTTCCAGAGTAAATAATGAAGCAACAACTTTAAAAGCTTGCCAAGAAATACGTGATTTGGCAAGCGTTCTGTTTCCTCCTCAGTTTTCGTGACAAAATTGTTGGAGTAGATCTTACGCTTCAGGTTGGCCCAGAAGTTCTCGATGGGACGCAGCTGGGAGACGTTGGGTGGGTTCACTGACTTGGGTACCACATCGATATTCAGCCGCCCCATCTCCTCCAACGATCACTTCGAGTAGTGGGCCGATGCCAGATCCGGCCAGAACACTGCGCCTTCGCCCTTATGGTATTTTTTGATGAACGACGCAACTTCCGGCAGGCATTTCGTACTATAAATTTCCCCGTTCACGGCCAGTCCGGAGCAAAAGAAGAGCACCTTTGACATCCCCTTCTTGCTGATTATCAGCTACAGCAGCACCTTCTTGGGGAACTTGCTGTGTTAAATGAACTTCACCTCCTTCGTGGAGGAAGTAAAATACGAAGTGACCTGCCAGTCGTTGCCATCCAGAGTGAGATAGGTCTCGGCGTCCATCACCCCCACCTCCTCGCGATTTCGCCTTCTCACCGGAAAAATTCGAGTTGACCATCTCATTCAGCCGTTGCCGCTGCGTCATTGCCTGCAGATCCTAACCAATGGACGAGACTTCCGCTTCCTGACATGTATGTTCATGTTCACCAGGTACTTTTTCACTGTTTGGCCAGTTGAACTGACCTCCTGGCCAAGCGCACGCAGCGGTGTAACCAGTTTTCCCTCGGTCCTTCTCTCCAGCATCATTTGAAGCTTCTTGTTGGTCAGGGACGTTAGTCGTCCGTTTCTTTCAATGCTCTGATAGTTATCTAATAGTGCCAAAATGTTGTAGATGCCGGAACAGGCGTATCCGGCGTCCACAAAGTGCCGCACGATTTCCGTTTTCGACGCGGTGGTGTGCCGTTCTTTGAACGCGCACACTTCTGAACGAAGTTGCTTCACTGTTTTTGCCATCACGGTTAGAGTTCGACTGATAGAACTGTCAAATTTTGTCTGCCGACTCATAGGTTACCAAGATTGATGCTTCATGGGTGGTTTTATCAGTGCGGATGAAGGTAAACCTATGAAAAATCGGCCGGTTTTGTCCATTTTTTAAATGCAAATGTTATGCACTTAATTGGCAGGATTCTGATTACGAGACCAGATTGTGACACGGCACTGGGAAAGTTACCACATGGTTTTTCAGTTAAATTGGCGGACGCCACACTCCAATCAAAAAGGTTTGACTCACCAGATGATGTAGGGGGGGTTATTCACCTACTTGCGTCGATTGTCGCTGTCGATGAGCTATCGAACGCACTAGTCTTTGAGCCTCCTCTGATCAATGGGGATTTGCAATGGCGTTTCTCACGCTGGTACGATGGCGGTAACACGACCTACCCGGGCGGTTGACGATCCGGCACGTGGACGGATCTGTCCGCTTCCGTCCGGTTGTGGAACGCGGGAATCTTCCGTGCGATGGGGAGAAGGTTGACCGCACTTGGGTGCGGAATTAATTGCTGCGAATAATCAACAAAGTAAAATCTGGACAGAACAGTGAATACACGAACGAGCACACACATGGACAGCACATTTCAGCTCGATAAAATTCCCTGGAGATTTGGTAGCCTATCTATAATAGCGCACACAATTCACGATTCACGCACACTTCATCTAATAACTAACTAAATAACTAACTATGGAACAAACACTTAATTGATCTAAACACTTGATATCACTTTAAATTACCTACATTAACTTGCAAAAGTGATTACGAACAATCGCGTACACTTCCAAATCATTGAGAAGTGAGGTATGTTGAGGTAATTGAGGTAACATAAGATTCTAATAAACCAGAAGTTCATTATTTCCCGAAACCCTTCGTGTACTATCGTGAATCTGATGGCCCGAAAGATATTTTGGATCATGTAGTGTTACGACTGTCCCTTTCCTACCTTATCCATAAAATTAAATGGACCCATCTATGAATGGACTACACATAAAATCCCGATGCTTTCGCATAGTCTATCCTAAGGAACTAAACCCATAAACCTTATAAATTATGCACAAACTCTACAAATTTACAGATCGTTGCAAATGTAAAAACTAATGGAACACATCTCAATAGCTATTTGATACCTTTATTGATTCCGTTACGATGAAATATATGGGAAAAATTGTATGAACTCAAATATATGGGATACCTTCAGGATGCAAATATTGCTAGATAAAGTTATTAATATCAGATTCTTCTTGTAATTGACGTTAAACACAAAAAGAAAACACTCAAAAGATGACTATGATGCAAGATGAACCCGAGGCTAAAACTCTCTATAATAAGAAAACAAACTTTAAAACTTATCATTTGAACCAAGAACTTCCCTTTTATTTCAGACCGTCAAATACAACTGGACCGTTGCCATGGAGAGTGCGGTGGATTCGTCCTTCTTCTGGGGTTACCTGGTGACTCAGGTGCCCGGTGGATTCCTAGCGTCCATGTACCCAGCGAATCGAATCTTCGGAACGGCAATTGCCTGTTCTTCTTTTCTGAATCTGCTGGTCCCAGGTGCAATGGCGCTCGACCCGATTGTCCTGATCATGGTCCGTGTACTGCAGGGACTGGTCGAGGTAAGTTGAGCGAGTGTAGAGTTGGTGATGTGATTGTAAATCATCTGTTACATCCACAGGGCGTGACGTATCCTGCCTGCCACGGTATCTGGCGCTTCTGGGCTCCTCCATTAGAGCGATCACGACTGGCAACGATGGCCTTCAGTGGGTCGTACGCAGGTGTGGTGATAGGTATGCCAATGTCCGGTATCCTGACTGGATGGATAAGTTGGCATGCACCGTTTTTCTTCTATGGACTGTGTGGTTTAACGTGGTACTGCTTTTGGCTGTGGCTATCGTTTGAGAAACCTCGGCAACATCCAAATATCTCCATAAAGGAACTGAAATACATCGAAAAATCACTAGGAGATTCGGTATCACTGCCGATGCCAAAGATCTCCACCACTCCTTGGCGAGCGATGGCCACGTCAATGCCAGTTTATGCCATCATCGTGGCAAATTTTTGTCGCTCGTGGAACTTCTACCTGCTGGTACTGTATCAAAGTGCATATCTCAAGCATTCGTTTCAATTCAAAATTGAAGAGGTAGGAAATCAGATCCTGATCGTCATCCGCCCATTCCGGTTAGTTTGCAATGATTATTTACAAAATTTCAGACTGGTATTTTAGGAGCACTGCCACATCTACTGATGACAATTATCGTGCCGTTTGGAGGAATGTTGGCGGATTACTTGCGGAAGTCGGGAATTATGACGACAACCAATGTGAGGAAACTGTTTAACTGTGGAGGTTTCGGATTGGAAGGATTCTTCTTTCTGGTAGTGGCACATTCTACTAGTCCTGTGAGTTGTTCGATCTACGTGGTAATGTTTCATCTAAAATAATGAAAACCAAATTCCTACAGATGGCAGCCGTGACAGCTCTAACATTAGGTGTAGCCTTCAGTGGATTCGCCATCTCCGGCTACAATGTGAACCATCTGGACATCGCACCTCGTTACGCTAGTATACTGATGGGAATGTCCAACGGTATCGGTACCATTGCCGGTCTTATATGTCCTATAGCAATCGATCATCTAACGAGGGGACAGGTAAGTGAAGTCTTTCTTCTTGATGCGAAATTAACTCAATTCCACTCAAGGCAGTTGAAACTCATAAACGTCAAATTACATTGCTTGGAAACGCAGCTCCCTCTATTCTATCCACCCTCCCGAAGAAGAAACGGACAAAACTCCGCCTTTTGTGCTCCTGTTTTTCGCCGTCAAGCTCTTTATTTCCCCGTCCCGATGCATCCCATTTCGGATAAATTAAATTTGTTATGATGTTTTACGCTTGATGATTTTCAACAATAAATCATGAGAGCTTGAAAATGCGCACAGTGGCAACGTGAACCTCCCCCTTCTCGGCTCCAGCTATAAACGGCTCATAAATGGAAAATCACAGACTTTGCAATAGAAACGATAGTCGGAAACAGCGCCAACCCTCCTCTTATCCACTTCCAGGGCTTCCTAGCTCATAGAATCGGTGCGACAATAACGAAAAACAGCCGGCGGTGGTTCCGGAGTGGAACGGAATGGAAACCCTACACTGCCGAGCAGCTAAGCGAATTGTGTTCTCTGAGGGAGTAAGATGTGCACATATTTGGCTTTCTCAATCTAAACTGAGATATTTCTACATATTATCTGTTCTTGATTTACTTAGTGTGGGAGTTGCTCTGTTACTTTCTTTTGTTTCCTTCGCCGTTTTTCCTTTCTAAAAATAATGTTTTATGAGAGAACAAAAATCGTGTTTATCCATACTTATCATGACGCCAAACATGTCAACCACAAACAGCTGTCAAAACGAAACTAAGGGCAGTATCACACTGAAAGTTGATGTGTATTCCTAAATATGAACGGACTATGAGGCACTATAACCTTTTTTGCAGAAGCATCGCATTTTGGCGGTCAATGAAGTCGCTTTTCACCCAACCTAGTAAGTGGTAATCTTCGATTATGAGATTTTACTATCCATTCTTAAGTCGATTCCTTATTTCCAATTTCGAATGACATAAATTTATGTCGCAACTGTTTTTTCAAACCAGCAGGTGGCAGCAGAATTGTTTCGTTGTCTGTAGAAAACAATACATTATTTCCCATGACGGTTCACTTTTGTTGTATGTGCGTATGAAATTGAACAATTGTAATTAGTGTGTCATATATTCACTTTTTGCATAACTTTCACTTTGACAAAAATTTGACAATTTTTGGATAACTTAATTTTTGATAAGTTTGACGAATGATATACCCGTTATTCTCTGACTTTGCAACAATGATATGTTGTTAACATGAATGTATTACAACAAAAAACGAAGGAAAACAACAAAATGTTGTATTGATGATGGACAAGTTGCTGTGAGAAAATGTTGTGACTTGCACTTTTGTTGCAAGGTTTTTGTTTTCATGCAACAGCGATAAAAAAAAACGTTTCGCCATTATTGCAGCACACTCCCGATAGCAACATTGCTTTAAGTATCAGCAACATGAACAAAAGCGACAATCAGTTGTTGCTGTCAAACAAATTACTGATCGGAGTACAAATTATAAAATTGGTTGTGGATAGACTTCCACCTGAAGAAAAATGCCTGTTTCAAATCCCACACTGAATAAAGATGAACATTATTTTTGGCAAACTTGTTGCAAATTAACTCTTTTCTCAGAGAAAAATATATGCGTTTTAGGCCTGTTTTTCAATCCACAACATTCTTAATATGTAGAAGTTCGGAACTTAGGATCTACAGTTGTAACTATCGCTTTTCCGATTATGTAAAGTCAACCATGTTCATTTAGTTTTCTGGAAGATCAACAGATATTATCAGTTAAGGGAACGTCCATTAATTACGTTACGCAAAAAGTGACTTTTTCTAAAATCCGCCCCCCCCCCCCCCTTGTCACGTTTTTTGTATGGACCATCAAAGTTGTTTGTATGAATCGTGACGTTTTCCCAACCCCCCTACCCCCTATCATGTGACATAATTAATGGACCTTTCCTAATCTGGGATGTTCTAGGTCATCCAATGTGCCCTGAAGTTCAGAACTACAGGATCTACAGTTGTAGCTGTTTGTAGCTTTCTCGACTATATAAAGTTACGATATGCACTCAACCATGTTCACAGAATCTTTTGGATAGCCAACAGACATTTTGAGATAATCTGGGATGTTCATGGTTATCCAAACAGTCCTGGAGCAAAGAACACTGATCTACAGTTTAAACTACAGCTTCACGGCTAGACAAATTAACGATATGTATTTAACCATGTTCAATGCATCTTCTAAAAGGTCAACCGACATTATGATGAAATCTGGGATGTTCTGGGTCATACCAGACTCTTCATTAGTTCATTAGGATCTACAATTGAAACTGTAAATTTTTCAGGTGTACAAATGTACGATATTTATTTAAATATTTATGGGATTTTTTAAGCCATCCAAGCTGTCCCGGAGTATCAAACATATGATCTCTTATTGTAACTCTAGCTTTTTCGGCTATACAAAGTTATGATATGTTCTCAACCATGTTACATACGTCAATGCAACAATGCATATCGTAATTTTGTTTAGTCGGAAAAGCTACAGTTACAACTGCAGATCTTAAGTACTGCACTCCAGGACAGTTTTGATGACCTAGAACATCCCAGATTATCACATAGTGTTTGTTGATTTTCCATGGTTGATGGTCATGGTTGAATGGTTATAGTTACTTTGTATAGCTGAAAAAATTACAGTAACAACTATTGTTAGAACTATAGTGTCATGTTCCATTCGACTTAGCTCAACGAGATCGTGAAATGTGTGTGTGTGTGTGTGTGTGTGTGTGTGTGTGTGTGTGTGTGTGTGTGTGTGTGTGTGTGTGTGTGTGTGTGTGTGTGTGTGTGTGTGTGTGTGTGTGACGAAATAGAGAAAGTCGTGTTTCTCAGCAACGACTCAATCGAAATGAGCGCTACACCCACCAAATGAAAGGTATCACGGCCAAATAGAACGTAATTAAATGGTTTTGAAATCGGATATCTCGGTTCTGAGGTATTGACGGAACAAGTTCCGAAAATGCACAGATTTCGGGAACAAATTCATGTTTCTCAGCAATCACTCAACCAAATTGAGCGCAAAATAAGAGGTATCATGGTCTCATTGAACTTTATTGACTTGTTTCAGATTCGGATATTCGGTTCTGGAGATATGGCCAACACAATTTCCAAAAGTACTCGGATTGTACAGATTTTGGGAACTAGCCCCTATTTCTCAACAACCACGGGTCCGATTTGGGTGCAACGACCCCTAAATGAAAGGCATTTTAGTCACATAGAACTTGTTGAAATGTTTCTGAAATTGGTTTCCTGTTTTTGGAGATATAGCCGAAAGAAGTTCCATAAAACAAAGATTTAAGGAACTTAGTCGAATTTCTTGGTAATCAGACCCAGGTAGAATTAGACACAAAAATTATCAAATAAAAGGTATTATGGTTCTATAGAGCCCATTTAATATTTCTGGAATAAGTGAACGAGTTCTGACGATATGGTAGACTATCTTGGTAAGAACAAGACTGAATTGGATGCAACAAACGCCAAATACAAACTATAATGGTACGATAGAACCCTTTTTAGAGATTTTGCAACAGTTCCGGAGAAATAGTTGGGCAAAGTTACGAAAAACATGGAAAAAATCAGAACATGAAAGGTATTACGGTTCTATAGTTGGAAAGAGCAGATCGCTTGCCAAATCATGTATTTCTTGGCAAACTTTGGAAGTTTCTGCTACCTAAGTTCCTCCGGAACACCAAACTTGTGCTGGGCGGTAAAGAACAGTAGCCCCGGGAGCTGCCGGAAGTGCGCCTTGACGTAAGTCTCATCATCCATGATGAGACAATGAGGCTTCAGCTGGACGTACAGTTTCCGGGCCCGTGACTTTTCCACCGTATTTTACCGTTCGTCAGGATTTTGAGCCTTCTGCACTTTGTTAGTATGCCACCCGCCTGGTTCTTGGCTCTCTGAACGGAAGACTTGGACAGATCCTACTTTTTGGTCACATCCCTGACCGAAGCATTGGGATTCCGCTTAAACGTTTTCACGATACGCTTGTGATCCTGATCACTTATAGAACATCCACTTTGACCGCATTTCTCCTTCCGTGGCTCAGAGTTTCGTAGATAACTTTTAATCACACGACTCACCGTTGACTGCACGATTCCTTGTTAATTTCCGATGTTCCGATGAGAGATTTGAGAATATGCCATGTGATTGCGCAAAATAAATTCGTGACATTACTTGGCGGGTGTCGCCATTTTTTCAATTCTTGAAAAACTGACAACGATAAAAATATAACAAAAATTAACACTTTAAACTACTTTCAACTAAATTTTCAATGGGGAATTTTCGACAGTGTCTTTTCCGTGATGCAATTTTATGCGGGACACCCTTTAGTAAGGGAAATCCATAAAAGACACAATCAAAGGAATGCATATGGAATAAAACTTGATTAAATTAAACAATGGTTCAATGCTACCCTTTCTTGACGACCTTCTTGACTGATAGGGAAAACCCAATTGCTTATACAAATAGCATGAAATACAATTTTTTACCGATCGTGTGGTGTATGAATGTTTCGTCAAACGAGAATAATAAGCGTTAAAAAACCTTCCACTCTAGCGTAGTGATCTTATTTCTCAATGTTTTGAAATGAGATCCAGCATAGATGAGAGAATCGTTGTTCTGTTTACGTTAAAAGGGATCCATGATTTTTACGTTCATTTTGTATGCAAATATTTCGTTTGGAAACATATTGTTTATGTTTTTATTTCGAATGGAAACATATTGTTTATGTGTTAATGTCAAAATGGAGAGAATAGTCACTTTCCATCAACCTCTCTTGATGGTTCATTTTTCATGAATATGTTTTGTTTTGAAGTTATTCCACAAATCCTCAATTCTGGACAAAATTTTCAATAGGTCGTTAGTAACCAAGGGGTCGGTCAATCTGATCATATTAAACTTTTCAAAAGATTTTAAATCTTTTCCAAAGATCGGGCCGTTGATCGGGCAATCTGGATAAACCAACTAGACATATTTTCAGTGTTTCAAAATTGTAAGAAAGATGAAAAAAGCAGCCAAAAACGCATAAGCTCTATAAAATATAGTATCCATAAAACTTGTGATTTATTCACTCGTGTTTTCCTGTTCGTGATCCAAAAACAAAAACAAAAACGTTCCAGCTGTTTCCTGTTTTACATTCCGGTAAATCCTATCCATCCTCTGAACTTTTTAGTATACCATCTACATAATACCCCGGGATTTCCTCAATTAAGAAAATGTTTCCAGGAATGTACAACATGATTCATTACCTCTATGTGCATATTTGCAAAACAGTTGATCAAATTGATTCGAATTGATCAAACTATAATTATTCATCACCGGTTTTCGATTCAACCATATTGTCATCACGCTGGAATAAGTCACACCCGACCATTTATTTTCCACCTGTTCTAATACTCAAATTTATATAGGGCATAATGTCTAACATTACTCGACCAACATTAGAAAAGGGCCTAACAACATTTGAAAGCAAACGCCTCTGAGCCCTTCTCGTACAGGCTATTAGGCTACACACGTAAACCTACAACATCATCATGTAGGGAAACTTTCCCCTACC
Source organism: Aedes japonicus (assembly GCA_034211315.2). Taxonomy (NCBI): domain Eukaryota; kingdom Metazoa; phylum Arthropoda; class Insecta; order Diptera; family Culicidae; genus Aedes; species Aedes japonicus. The sequence continues at coordinate 29,404 of JASCZW010004961.1, forward strand.
TGTTGATGTTATTGATTTGCGTGGGTGGCTTACGCTTTGCGAGGAAGAAGGCTCAAAAGCACTTATGTGAATAGGCCCTATTCTATTGTTGATCGAGATTAGGTTTAACGTATGGAATAGAAGAAACCATTATCGGGTGAGATTTATTCCGGTTTTCTACTGTATTGAGAATATTTCCGTTATAGAACATCTTTGTTTATTCTAAATATTGAGAGGAATTGGACCAAACTCAGGCTCAATGACAAGTTGCTGAAATAGAAGGAGAGAATTGTTTCGTATTAATTCTTCCATATCTGGAAGTGTGGAAATAGATCTGGAAGCAATTTCTTTTCAAATAGAATCTGCATGCATGTGTTCTTTACACCCGATGGAAAACGGACAAAAATGTCCAAGATCTAATATTGCTGTCAATGAAACTTAATAATATAACATAGGTACCTGTCGCCGGTGAAACAATAACATTATACGGAGCGTAATATGAATACAAACGAAGGTTACTGAAACACGTTTGTTGATATTCTGAAACACCGAAAGAAAAAAACAATCTATTTCAAACTGCCATAAGAGATTTTAAATCTTGACTAGATCGTCTGATCTTTTTCAATTATTTGAATAAAACATGAGGAGATCTGATCCAATGATCAGGAAATCCGGCCCCTTGTTAGTAACATGTTGCTAAGAACATCAATGTAGATGTTTTGGAAGTTAGTTTTAATTCTTATTTTTGAACCAAGCAATAATATTTGAAGCAAATATGTGAAATCAACATAATTAAGCAATGTTTAGCTTAACATCAATAAAAAATTCCATTTCGTTGAATTCAAATCGATGTATTTGATAAATTCTATTTAAACTCTTTTAACTTTAGCTAGGAAAAATACGACCACATTACAAGTCGTTCGTTGTTGCGTTACATCCGTCAGGTGCGTCGTGCCGCGAACTAGTATATCACATTCGTTAAGTCTGTTGTGACATGCAATCACCTGTCATGTTGCTTAAGCCAAAATAAATCGGCTGCACTGTAACCGGCCAGTACCCATTAATGGGTAAAATTGTACCCGATTTTTGATATTATGTGAAGCTGTCAAAAAATTGGTAATTTAAAAATTAAAATTAAAAACTAACTACCCATTTTTTATTATCAATGAAAGTCCAAAAAATGGGTGTTTTTCTATACATTAATGGGAAAAAATATCTTAGCGTTCTCCTGGCTCGCTTTGTATAGTTGAAAGTGCCCTGATCGAAAAATAAAAAAAAACTTTGCGTCGGAATCCAGTCCATGAAAACGCGTAAAATATGGAAGAACTGAAGGCTAAATTGGATAGGGAAGGCTTTCAAAATCTGAGAGGTAATTTAATATTATAATATAAAATGCTTCGATTTCCTTAGTAGAATCGTACTTCTGAGTATGTGTCACATCCGGAGCGTAAAATTCAAGCGTTCAGCAAGTTGGCATCAAAATCATTTAAATCTTATAAATATTATTCCACGAAAGCCTTTAGGGAATGTTTGGGCGATGTGAGAATCTCTCTGGATGATAACGATGTGATGACCGCTTCAATAGATCACATGAACGTCGCCGGAATACTAGTCTATGTGAAAACCCCCGAATGAAACATTACATACCTGAGAGGTAAAAGGCCTGAGGCCTACAAATTTGTCGTTACCAACAAATACACAAAAACAAATACATTAATTGCGACTAATGCTAATTAGTCTTATGCTAATTCTCATTATTCAATATCACAACTAAAAACAAATCACGAAAAATGGGTGTTTCATACTTATTTCGCAATAAACAAACATTTTCAAAAATGGGTAAAAAATACCCGATAGCCTGACGAACAGGCTGTTTACCCATTAATAAGTAAAATCGTTTTACCTATTAAAGGAGTTAACCCACTTAAGTTCGAAATGGGTGATATGTTACCCATTTAATAGATACTGGCCGGTTACAGTGTTAATAGGTCGATGAGGAGCATAGAAAAGCACATATGTCAAACTGACAAAGTGAAGAATGCAACACAGCTAAACAAAATAGTCAAAAGGTCCAAAGTAACATTTGTAAACAATCACATCTAGCGTATTTTTCTGGGATCTGCTCGCTCCCACAAGCAAAGTAACACCACAAACAGATACAGGGAGTTATTACCTTACCGTCGGTAGTGAATATAGATGTTAGAAACCTGACATTTCCAGAAAATTAAGGCTTGAAGTCATTGTTTACAATTGTAATTTTCGAGCTTTTGACGATTTTGTCTAGAAAGATTCGTTGTAAAGGGTGTACGGAATCAAATTGCGACACACTCAAATATCCGGCAAAATTCGCCCGTTCAATCATATCTTCAAACTTTTAGGCTTTTTTGACTTTGTATGTCTTTCACGTTTTTCGCATCTTGCAAGAAAGTTTTGGTTAGATTCAGTTTCTTCGCCACAGCTCGAAATGAACTGTTGGGTTCCTCTTGAAAGCTTGAGCTACCCGTTCGTGATCCTTAACGCTGTACGGAGATCCATATTTGCCACTTTTTTTCTTTCCGATCGATGGTCAAACGTTCGTGGTACTGATTTAAAACACAAGACACCATAGAATTTATCATTCCCAGCTTCCTACTGATGCCACGATAAGAAAGGATCCGGATTTTCGAGGTACGTGCGCAAAATTTCTTTGCGCCGCTGCTGTTCTTCCGACTCCATCTTCGCAATGATTGCACATATGCTAGTGAAACTAACACAGCGTAGACAAATATACATTGAACTAATTCCACACTAAATTTCAATAGAAAATACCCAACGAGTAAAAAGTTACAGGCATTTAAAAGTGGTGCAATTTGATACCGTACAACCTTTAGAGTAGTTTGTGACTGAAGCCAATTTTGTGGGTAAGTTGCTGGAACCATAACCTCAACGTTCAAGGTTCGAATCCAGGTTGCTCCATATTTTTTTGTTTTCAACATCATTATATTTAATAAGATAAATTTATGAAATTCATACTGAATTCTTATAGAAAATAATTATATTGCAAGCTTATGATTGTAGAAAGTTTATTTCGCTGAGTGTAGCAGCAATTCGCCGCAACTCATATTATGTTGTGTATAATTCATATTGAGGAGTACCCAAGCTATCACCCCGTAAAAAAACATCAGTTTTGTTTACATTGTCACTATTGAAAATTTGCTCAAGAAATGATGAACGGATATTGACAGGATGGTCAAAAACTATTTAAATCGAAACATCAATGCAGAAGACTCAGGATGCGGTAATTTCCAGAGAAAGTTTCGTGAATATTTTCTTACCTTCAAATTGCAATTTGATCGATTTCCACACATTTGGTCTTTCACCCTTAAATTGAGATGAAGCTTTATATTCGAAGCGTTCTTCTTTGAAAGCTGATTTGATATGAGGCATAGCTGATACATTTCTAAGGGTGGGGACTACCATCACAAGCATTCGAGAGGTTCCTGATCATCCGAATGGAAAAATGAAAATTCCATTCGCACAGCTAGGAGTTGTCTGGTTGCCATGGATAGAATATTCCACATTGTTACCATGTTTCACATTCTTTTCGCATGCTCTATTATTGAGTGTTTTGTGTTCATCGCAACGAGCGCTTAGAAACCAACATCATACTAGATGAACAGAGTGAAAATGTTCTTTGTAGGGCTGCTCAGTACCCTCAGCTGCATGTTATCCTTCCTCTCCGTTCCACCATCATTGGTATCTCAAATATGTGTGCGCTCTGTAAAACACCGACTGATGCGGCTTCGCAGTTCGACTCAATTGGCATGAAGCCAAGTCAATGTAGTAGGCTATCAACAAGTAGCAGATTTAGAAGCTATGTAAAGAATTCCTGTGGGGTTCTGTTTGATGGAGGGGATTATCAAATTTTAGCTTGATTTAATTGATTGTCGATTTTTTTTTATCATTTTCAGCCCAAATCCTGCTGGTCGACAGTGTTCATGATAGCGGCCACGGTGCATCTGGTAGGTATCACCTTCTACGGAATATTCGCCTCCGGAGAGTTGCAGCCGTGGGCAGAGCCGACGCTTGAAGAGCAGAAAGCTTGGGATCCGATGGCCTCTGGATACGAAAAGGAAACGACATTCAACGATCCTTCCGGTGGTGGAGGAGCAGCGGCGATGGGCCCAGCTTCTGCCATGGATCCTTCGGCGCAAATCAACAGCACGAAAACTGTAAGCTACGGTGCAGTGTCGCACGTGGCAGGAAATCCTTTTGCCTATCCCAACGTGATTAGCGAAGAACCGGTGCAACCAGAAGCAAAGGACTCTTACTTACATGGCAATCCGGCCGAGCGTTCGTATTGACCTGCTCGATTCAAAAAATCCGTAACATTCAGTTTGAATTAGAGGGGGTATCGTTAGGATCCTGCGCAAAATTACGCAAACCTAGTTTTGCTTAGTTTATTGTGATCATAGGTAGAATACCGTTTCCGTACATGTTTCACTATGGAACGAATTATCTGTGTTAATATGATGACGGGAGTGCGACGGGTGTCGAATAACTGTAGCAACACAAATGAACTGTTCAGTATTTTATGGTAAAATATCAAAACATAACTCTTTCTCAGTTGATGGTTCGACTAATATCGTGGAAAAGAATGGAAACATTAACCCTGCTTAAGCAATTACAACTTAGATAGTACTAACAAATACTTGAGCAACTAATGGTGTAAGATCAAGATTATTTTAGTGAAACCCGAACTGTATTCAAATCAATCACTTCAAATAGGTTACTTGAAAATAAACTTGTAAATATATCTGTGAAATAAGAGTATGAGAACGGCTTGTTAAGCATTGTAACGCAGAGCATTTGTTATTCTAAAGCACGATTAATGCTTCTTATAGGCGAGAGTATATTAATAATTGCCAATCATAGGATAAGTTAGTGTACAATAGTCCGGTGTTCTAGTTTTACCCGTCATAGCATCTCGTGACTTCCATAAATAGACATTTGGAAATCTGGAGTAGAAAGCAATGCCTACTATTACTCAAGAAAGTATGCTTTCTGTTTTGTAAAATACGCGAATTTCTTTCAAACTAAAAGAGTCAATTTTACACTTGTACACTGTAGAAACGAAACTATTGATAACGAACAATATTTAAAGAAAATGAAAGATTAAAACCTACCCGTGTTGACAGCTTGCATCAGTTCAGAACTAATCACAGAGGAAAGTTCAATCCTGCACCTGCAATCCGGGCGTACTTTTCTTAAAGGGGAAAAGGAATTGCATTTAACATCCATTCTCACATTTACTGTCCAATCTCTCGATTCACCATAGGACTTATATCGGTGCAACGAGGTTAATATCGGAACATTAATCCTACCATGGGGTGTCTCACTGGAATCGCAATCGGAAAATTGCAATCGATTTGCAGTCAATTCAGAGCAAACGATTCAAATTAAGTAGTTTTGTTCAATTTTGCAACACACTCAGTACGTCAGTTGCACCGATTTGAACCATGAACTGACGGAAAGCCATTGCCAACATCTCCAACATCCAAACGTCATTAGATTCAATGTTTGTAAACAACACTGTCGTTCGTACCGTAACTCAATTTTTGAGTAGATCCACTTTTTACGAAAATTGAATAACATTTTCGTGAGGGCAAAAGAGATAGCATACAATTGTATTCAAAAATTGAGTAAAATGAAGCGGGAGTGTAGTAGCAAACGTCAGACTGGCCGAATTCAAAAAAGGCTTCTTTTGGCGTACTCTAAAATGCTAGTAATAGGATAAGATTGTCAGGCCCTGAACTTGACATTACTAAATCCAACAACTGCTGTAAACTTGACTTGCAGTTTTTGATTCAGTTGCTTTCAAGAATTTGGAATTGATTTCCACAAATAAATTAGATCGAATCCATATAAGACACCCCTTGCATTCTGCACGGCCAGCCATTTTAACTCAGTTTTGTTTCGTTTTTGACTGACTTTAGTCATTAGTGGAGTCACTCAAATTTGAGTAAATGTAATTGACAAGTCGACAAATCAGATGCATCGACTTAAATCAGATAAATGTTTTTGATTTGTCTACTTGTCAATCACAGCTACATATACTGAAATTTGAGTGACTCTACTAATAAATAAAGTGATAAAAACTGACTCAAAATTGAGTAAAAATTGTTGACCGTGTTCAAAATTGGGAGAAAAAGAATTCTCCTTCAGGAAATTTGTGCCCGGAATCCAACCACTGATGGATGCTGTTAAAACTAGTGTCTGGAATAACTGGTTATCTCTGTTTTGTTCAGTTACCTCGATTAGACTGTTGAAATTTAACAAAATGTATGCATATTTTTTTTCAAAGCGGAAGGTAATTGTTTCGTTCAGAGATGATGAATTAACTTAAAGATTGATTTTAAACACTACAGTAGCGAAGAAGATTTCTTGTTTAGTTATAGTTCTTTAACATTATTCATCATTTGTTAAATTTGCTGAGTTGAATCCTGCAGTTCCAATCATAATTTCTGTAGTTAATTTAAATTTGTTAAATTTTTCTTGTTCACTCATATCTGCAGTGTAAATTTCGAGAATTAACAAGACAATTCTAAGTTCACGTCAGATAAGTCATTAATATAACTGAACTCAATTAAACTCAGCTATAATATAAGGAAGAATGGAAGAAAACGAATGAAATGGACGGTATGAATGAGAATAGACAAAATTGACAAAACATCAATGCTAACTGTCAGTTTTAAAGAAAGTTTGTAGCTTATTTCAGTAGCAAATTCATTGCTGTGGATAGTATTTTCGACGGAGTTCGATTCATTTGCCGAAAACTTGTTACAGAACCGGATATTCAAGATATGACTTACCTTTCCTTCTCATCAGGCTAACGCAGAATGGCATTTACTAAAGGGTGTTCCGATCAAAATTTGGTCAAACAGTAATGTGTGTGAGTCGATCAAAGTTTTTTTTTTTTATTAATAAGTTAAATTCTTTTTGTTTTGGCCCAATTTTGTTCGATTGGGTGGAGCAATCGCGTGTTGGAAGGGTTCTTGTCCTTGGGCACCACTTGTTGGCAGCATACCACTTCATAGCCTTTTTTCCGTAATGGCAAGAGTCCAAACCCGGCCTAAATAGCACGAAACAATTGTGTCGCTTCAGGAAAGGCAGTAGACGTTTTTGTAGGCACTCGCTCAGATAAATTTCCTAGTTGACGATTCCGGTCGCAATGTAAACGTTGCTCTTCAAGCCACAGGTACAGATGGACTGCCGCACCAGATATTTCTTCGCGAACTTTGACAGTTTAATTTGCTCAAAAATATCTGCCACTTTTCCCCGTCTGGTTGCCGTATAAACTTCCTGCTCAGAAAGGTGTTAAAAGTCTGTTTTTAGCTCTATCCACGGTTGAAGGCGCCATTCCCAGCTTCTTTGTGACATCTTGGCCGGAGAAGTGGGGGTTCCTCTCGAAACGGCGGGCAACTTTATTTGTCGTTGCTGTGGCATCCGGCTTTCGATTTCCTCCCGATCCAGCATTCCTGGCGGTCGACACTTTTAATACGTTGGTAACAGTTGATTTAGCCACATTCAACAATTTCGCCAACTTGGCACACACATCTTCAAAATAAGGGGTGTGCAAATTTGTTTAATGCACGATGAATGGAAATGCGTCAACTTTAGGTCGATCACATTTTAATCGAAACACCCTCTATACACAGAAGTTGTTTCCATTCCTTTCGGTCCATGGCTACAATTTGCCAACCATACAGTCTACGAAGGGTCCGCTGGTCGTCTTCTAAAAACTTGATCGATCCACCTTACTCGTTGCGTGCCTTTTCTTCTTGTGCCCGTTGGCTCGTTATTGTGAATCATTTTAACTCGGCTGTCGTGCGACCTTCTTACGACTTGCCCAGCCCACCGTTGTTGACTGGTTTAGGCAGTGTGAAATATGAGAGGTTCTTCAATACCTGGTGCACTTCGAAGTTCTTTTACCTTCTCCACGTTCTACTGTAGATTGTTGGTCCGAGCAATGTCCTTAACCGGTTTAATAATTGTCTCGTTTAATTCCCAGCCAAAGGAGGCGAAAACAAGGAAAATGTTTGGAATCTTTCATGCGCCATACAATAATGTTCGGAATCTTTCATACAATAGACTAGATTCAGGCGTAATCTGGCTTAAATTTACATGAAATATCCCATAATGTACCAAATTTTATTTATTTATTTGTCGTCAATCAATAGTAGACCGTTTTGTTACAATAGTTCTTACATTTTATGTAAGATCCGGCCAGAACACCACGTCTTCGCCCTTATGGTTTTCTTGATGAACGACGCAACTTCCAGCCGGCATTTCGTACTATAAATTTCCCCGTTCACGGCCAGTCCGGAGCGAAAGAAGAGCGGCTTTGGCATCCCCTTCACGCTGATTGTCGGCCACAGTTCTAGGGGAACTTGTTGTTTGAAATGAACTTCATCTCGGAGCTCACGTACTCGGGAAGTAAAATACGAAGTGCCTCCAGTCGTTGCCATCCAGGGTGAGATAAGCTTCGCCGTCCATCACCGCCGACTATTTTATTCAGCCGCTGCCGCTGCGTCATTGCCTGCAGCTCCGAAACCAGTGGACGCGACTTCCACTTCCTGACATGTATGTTCATTTTCGCCAGGTACTTTTTCACTATTTGGCCGGTTGAACTGACTTCCCTGACCGCAGCGATGTAGCCACTTTTCCCTCGGTCTTTCTCTTCAACACCGGGCTTTCTTTCGATGCTCTGATTGTTGTCTAATAGTGCTAAGATATTTTAGATGCCAGAACGGGCGTATCCGGCGTCCACAAAGTGCCGCACGATGTCCGTTTACGACGTGGCAGGGTGTCGTTCTTTGAACGCGCACACTTCTTAACGGAGTTGCTTCACTGTTTTTGCCATCACGGTTAGAGTTCGACTGATAGAGCTGTCAAATTGTGTCTGCTGACTCATGGACTACTATGATTACTGCTGCATGTGTAGTTTTGTCAGTGCGGGTGAAGGTAAACACTTGAAAAGTGTTGACCTTTTTTTTAATGCAAACGTTAGCATGAACGGAGGACTGCAGCGTGTTTTTAATAGAGTCTTGATAATTTTTGACTACCATATCCTTCGAAAAATTTTGTGATACTAACTTTGTAATACTATCATTGGGGCTTTCCTTACAAGCTTCCTTACTACTTAGTGCTGATTAAATAAAAAAATAAATCTTCCTTTTGATAGCAGCGATAACCCTCGGAATCCGAGCTGAACTCGGATGACCAGACAGTTGTCCTTTTTGTTCTCGGTCTATGACTCTTTTCACACTCCCATGGGTATTGAAATGTCTTTTTGCGCGACATTTACGCGTGGGACAAATCACGAATATGCTGCCACTTCGTCGTGGTGCAACTGTAAAACTAAGGAAATCGGCTTCTTTTACTCACAGCTTACTATGGTATGAATTATAGCTTGCCTGCATGCAAAGAAAGCCAAGGCATTATATGCACAGGTGAAACGGGAACCTTATATGTAGGATGGTACAAACATTATCATAGAAAAAGGATAATCTCATGATATACACCTTAGACCTTATACCTTAGTTATTGAAAATAAAGCAATGCATTGTTGGATGTATTTGTAGAATAGGTTAAGCGCAACAACTTCGTCGTACACAGTTTTTTAAAAATCAGCTTCAGAAGCGATTTAACGGCAATGAATCCAATTGAGTCAAAATTTTCAGATTCCATTTCCTATACACTTTGTACAGAAGGACTTTTGCTTACTAAATACATAAAAAAAGATTACTTATGTTAGTTTTGGCAGGCTTCGAAATATTCATTCTGAGTTGGCAGGAAGTAATTTAATTTGTTAGTGAATTCATTTGACCAAGGATGAGTGTAAGTTGAATGTGTGAAAGCGATGCATAACGAGAGTTCCAGAGAAAAGGCATCTGGATTAGGAACAATAAATAAAATAAAATTTTGAGGTGAACTCACTCTCAAAGGCTGTGTTGACAATAAAACAAAACCTAGCACGTAAATTTATCGGTTGACCTTTGCTCAGCTTAGGCAGGTTAATAGAAACGTATAAAACATTTTATCTGTAATAATGGGCTTAAATCTACGTTTCATTGGGTCAAAAAAAAATGTCAAAACTAGTTATATTCTTCACATGAAAATTAACAATTATTAAAAAAAATAGCATTAGTTGTTTTGTTACTTCTGTTACTAAGTTATAAAGAATCGTATGAACTGAAAGTTACCGATGAGCATAAGTGGTTGATTTTGAGATCTTTTAATTAGTTTCTCCTAATGTTTAAGGCAAAACAAACATAACTAAATGAATACACAAATAATTGCGAATGTGACAAAAACAATAAAACCCTTAGCTTGTAAGCATCAGAATCAATAATTGTAAAACTTAAGCTGATTGATAGAATTAACGAAATTACGCTCACTAACTACTGCAGGCTGGCAGGTTGACAAGTGAAAACCGAATCCAATGCTTTTCCCAGGAAAGTCGATCTGAATTGTAATTGTAACAGTGTAAGAAATATCGGCTTTGTCATTTTTGGCCATCAAATCACTTCACTGAATGACAGTAATCGGAGAAATTCATAAATGAGTACAGGCGCTCATGAGTTTGGCCGCGTCCAGTTCGATGACGCAATAGTAGCCGATGAGTTTTTACTTTCAAACATTCCTTGCTTCGTCTTTGTACGTTGGCCATTGTTGTTACGATTGTTTTTGCAGAAAATTTTGAATTGTTTTCAATAGAACAACCAATTGGCACACAGTTTGACTGGAACAATAACCCAATAAAATGGGCGCTGGCGACAATAGTTACTCTTATAAGCAGTTATGGATAATTCGGTTGGTTGCAGTAGATAGGGGAGTAAGAAACAAATACTTGTAAATAAACAAAAACGTCAGATGTGTGCACGATGCTGTTGAAACACCTATAAAAGGGTGAACTCTGCTTAGATTGCCGAGAATTGGTAAACTCCTCTATTTGAGCATCATTGTACATACGAAATAGTCTCTCGACGAGCGCAAGGCGAAGAATATGCAAATTGTACAGCAGTGTTTTGCATGCAAACATAGGTTTACTTAGAATGTATATAATGTTAGCAGCAAATGTTTTTGTTTAGTCTTGAAATATAAGTATTTTGAAAAATCTATCATAAAAAACGCAATAACGGGTGATTTACTCATAATTATGAAAAATTTCTGTTTTTAAAATAAACAGTGACCCCCAAAAAAGATCAATTCAATCTTTAGTCAATAGTTTGAAAAAACCTTTATTTTTACATTTATGTTAGCTTATTATTTCAAGTATCATAAGTAATGTATATATGAGTTGAATTCTAGATGAAAGTATAGCTAAATCAATAACTCTATTAGGATGGCAAAGTCAATTCTAGAAGTTGCATCCTCCCTTTATAGTAGATCATCCTTCCCGAATGCATATAACAAGATAAATACAAAGAACACTCAATGCTGAATAGCTTCGAACAGTTCCACATCGGAATGGAACTGTAAGAAAGGCTCATCCAAAGAATCGCATAAAATCAACTTACATTGGTTAATGTATTTACGCCAACTCGTTATTTTCGTTATCTTAAATGTTGTTGAATCTATGAATAGTAAAAAAGAACACAAACCATACACGAAAAAGGTAACGCAGATGTTCTACACATAATCTGTAAACACTGATGATTAAAATAATATCAGTAAGCAAACAACTGACAAACAAGAATATAAAGAAAAACAAATCCAAACATATTTAGTATAATTGTGTTATGACGAAGAGAGAAAAGAAACTAGGATATTATTATATGACAAAAAAAAAACACAAAAAAAAAATCAAGTTGAACTTGAGCTACTTTAAAATAGTCTCCCATGTATAAAACCGATAATCACATCATTCATCACTCTTACAAGAATGACACTACTCGTATGTATATCCATGTGAAAAATTTAAGTTACTTCATTGTGTTCGCAACCGGATATAAGCTGTTAGGTGCATGTATTCTCAGAATCAAAAATATATTATATAAAGTATAAATAACAACTGAAGTGGGGTACAACAGCTAATATAGCAATCGAAGAAGAAAAAAGCAAAAACAGCAAACAATATTGAATCATTTAAACTACGAGACATCAATAAAGATACGTATATTAAACTGTTGAAAAGTGAATTTGTTTTATTGATGGTGTATCTCCGGACGAATCCGCATAGCCTCGACAATAACACTCTTGCATCAGTCCTGGAAAAGACGTTTCTTTCAGCAATTTTGTAGAAGTAAAAGGTGGAATGCTCAAAATTGGTCGACCATGATTAAGTGCACACTAATTTTGTTTTTAAATCCAATGACAAAAAAAATACACGATTGTTTTATAAGCTTTCCGACTGCGAGCTGTTGTACTTTACGTTTCACTCTTTCCAGCAGATTTTGTGCAGCTGCTTGTCCACGTTATTTGATATTGAACGCTTATTGGCGTTTAATAAAAAACCAAAGAAATTCTCAATACTGTTCCATCGCATTTTGGTTCAAATAATGTAGGATCAGCCAAATGAATCCCACTTGGTAGAGTCCACGTATTCCTGTTGATGGTGGATGTTGGGCGATTGACGGCAACCTTTGGAAGAACTAGAAGACCCAATTCACAGAAGAAGTTGGAAACTTGTGACCGTAGTACCACTCGAATCTTTTGCCGAACCTTCGTAGAAGATTGCCCAATCCCTGCTACCGAAATTTTTACCCGATCCCGACGAACACGTAGACGCGGACTCAACCGCTCTGTAATCAAATTACTCTCTGATCCAGAACCAAGCCGTGCCCGAGCGGGATGACGAATGCCGATGGCGTCTCCGAGTATGACAATTGCTGTTGCCAAAAGAACCTGTGATGGGTGTTGGTGAGCTGCAGCGGATACTGCAGTTTCCGTGGCTTCCTTGATTTCTGTCCCTATTAGCACACTTGTTGCAAACCACGTAAAATTACTTCAATGTGACTCAGTTAGGACACAATCAAGTTGCAACTTGATGGTTTGGTGTTGCTAGGGGTTTGTCCTTGGATATGGTTGGCCCGTTAGCCCTAACAACTGCTGCAACCTTGGATTCCTTATCGTTTGTCAATAAGAGATCCTTATATTTCACAAGATGGATGACTTGGTCGAGAATCTGTACAATCCGGACGAAGCTTTCCAACAAAATGTGCAGATAGGTTCCGTATTCCCTTGAAAGAATGGGTAGCTTGAAAAGAGCTTGTACCTGACGCTTATTCAGCTCCTTGCTGTTGTTGTACCGCTCCAACAGCATGTCCCAGGCCACCTGGTAGTTGGCCTTTGTGATTGGAAGTGGATAGATAGTGGCTTCTGTTCTCAATTCAGGCATAAGCATTAGCATTAGCATTAGCATTGACGTTTGCACACCTCGTGGATGGAGCTACGATGAGGAATAATTCGTTGAAGACATTGCATGTCACCATGAAACGAAATCTAATTACGGTTACTGTTACGTTTCTTCACGCAATAATCTCCACGAAGACACTCCTCGATCGCTCACCTGGCCACGTCCATGCAACCGTTGGTGATAGGGAGGATTTGGTATCTACCTTAAGAAGACACGGGGAACCCACGTAGCCTTCAGTAGATATCAAAGGAAAAAGGAAATTAATAGTCGAAGAGAATAGATGAACAGAATGCCCTATTTGGTGTACAGAACAAAAAAATATTCAAAAATGGTCGTTGGGTCGTTCTCTTCAAACGGTTGGGACTTTAGCATTAACTATAGTCCTTGCACCCTATGGCTTATGGCTATAGCGCCATTACTCGCTCTCTGAAAAGAGAAGAATGTCACCGAGATAAGCCTATCCACTTCCATTTAACATAACGCCAAACATATTGAGTGTCGTAGAACCACTTCTCTCTGCGTAGGCTTGGCAGTCGTTTGGAACACGAGCACTAATTCTTGTCTTAGCCTTCTTTGGCTTATGGCTCCCTGTAAAAAGAAAAAGGACTCACCGCCACACACACACACACACACACACACACACACACACACACACACACACACACACACACACACACACACACACACACACACACACACACAACATTATACAACAATGTCTTTCCAAGTTCGTTTGGAGTAAATAAGGCCATCAGATCATCAGAGTTATATAAAATTAGTTGTACTTATCTGTAAAAAGTCCAGTATCCATTACTGTCCTTGTCTTCTCACATTCATTTCATTTACTACGTTGGGCTTCTGTTCTCAATTGAGGCAGCCCTTAAAATAATGGAATTTTTCCACCTCCTAAGGTAGACGAGTTCATCCACCACCTCAAAAGTATCCTTGATCGATACACTGCTACATAGGCGAGCCCTGTGTCGCTAGCTGCCGCCTATTACCATGTACTTTGTTTTCTTCACATTCACTGCCAGTTTGACTTTTCATGCTTCACATTGCAGGTGGGTGTATGGCTCTGTCACCGATCCAAATGTTCCGCCGACAATGTCCATATAATCTACGAAGCAAAAAAAAAAATGGTTGGAAAATCGTATCCCAGCTCTTAAGCTGGCTCGTCGTGTTTCGCCTTTTCCAAGTCGATGCTAGATGATCTGGGATAGCACTAACAATCAAGATGAAACTAGCGATTTTAAATTGGTTCACTGTTGTTGGACTCCTAGTTCCGAAGTACACCATTCAGCCTGCACCATGCTATACACTCTTGCGCTTTTCAGTACATTTCGGTACTAGTATATTTGGCTTTGTTTTGATTCGCTTTGTTATTTTGACAGAAGGTTTGAGGGTGTGTTGGTGCGAGTAATGTTATTAGGGGCGAATCATTAAGTTTGGGACCGAGGTTGGGACCGGTGTGCTAGTATTTATTTTTCCTCATGACTATCCAGCCGTTGATAGCACTTTGCGGGTTGCATTCAGAATGCTGATTGCTCGGAAGATCCCATATTCCAACTTGTCAGCTTTCTTGCAGACGGAGAATATGACCCCTTCCTTCCACTCTTCCGGTAGCTGTTCTGTCTCCCTGATTCTGACTATCAGCCGGTGCAGACAAATGGTTCAGTCAAGGCCGACTTCCGTCAACTTCCTGGGCAAGAATATTTCGTTGCCAAGTCGAAGTTCGATGTTCCGGAGGATGTTCGAAAGAAGAAACTATCGAAATTTGCAAAGAAGTTTCTAATCTGTCAGGCGATTTGCGGATGTGGTGAAATAAGTGCTCCCTTCACCACTTCCGGAACAATAATCGGTGCGATTTACACGGAAGAGTGCCTTAAGAAGCGTCTCTTGCCATTCATTAAGAAGCACAAAGGATCAACTCTGTTTTGGCCTGATCTAGCATCCTGCCACTACGCTCGAAACGTATTGGAGTGGTACCGAGCCAACGGAGTCAATTTTGTGCCAAAGGATATTAACCCACCAAATTCACCGGAACTTCGTCCAATTGAAAAATTCTGGGCAATTATGAAAACGGAACTTCGCAAACATCCCAAAACTATAAAAACAGAGCTAGAGTTGAAGAAAATTTGGGTAGAAACAACAAAAACACTGGGAAAATCGATTGTACAAAATTTGATGGGTGGAGTGAAAAGGAAGGTGCGGGCATTCGGGATGGGAGACGAAATTGAATAAAACAAATGTTGTAAATCAAAACTCATTAGTAGTTCTTCATTCCCTGAAAATTTCAAGAAAATCCGATAATCAGTTTAATTTTGATGAGTATATATGTGTGTGCCATTTTTATCGAATACACCCTTTAATTTTTCCAGGTCCACCATGATGAGTTCAGCTTCGATACCATCCTTATCAGCAGCCTTATTGTTCTTGATCTGTTGAATGGCGTCCCTAACTTCAATCAGCGTGGGAGCGGATCCATAGCCGTACTGATGTAGTCATTGCTTCCGCTGTCTTGGTCCTCGCTTTCTACATGCTCCACACCATTCAGGTGTTCGTCGAAGTGCTGCCTCCACCTTTCAATCTCCCGTCCATCAATCTACTTCCATCCTTATCCCTGCACAATTCGGAATGCGGCACAAAGCCTTTGCGGGATAAGTTGAGCTTCTGGTTGAACTTTCGTGTTTCTTAAGAATGGCACTCTATTTTTCAACTTTCGTTCGAAGCGTTCTGTAGAGTCCTTTGATGCAGTATTGCCAACAATCAATATGCAACTAGCGATATGAAATTGGTTCACTGTTGTAGAACCCCTTGGTCCGAATTACACCTTGAAGGCAGCGCCTTGCTATACACATTTGCGCCTTTGTTTTGATTTGCTGTGTTATTTTGACAGAATATTTGAGAGTGTGTTCGTGAGAGTTCATTATTAGGGTCGCATTATTGAGCTTGGGACCGAGCTTAGGTCCGATGTGCTAGTACTGACTGAGCCAAGAAAAAAATCATTTTTGTTTGGGACCTACTGGTCATAGAGTTAGTCTATGGTATTACCGCCCGCACTGCGTCCTCCTCCTACAAAATCTCTCTAAACTCCTCCTTGTCAAACCAATCGTTTCACCGACTCCGTTCTACGTACCCGACGATGTACTCAGCTGCGTGCTCCAGCAGTCCTTAAGAGGGGACTCATCGAGCGCACCCTTGTCCGACAACGCTGCCTCAAGGTGCTACGCATACGCAGTAGCGACATTCGGTTGTTTCAGTCGCTCTAGGTCGTACCGAGGCTGCCGTCGGGACTGTACATTGTTGATGACGGAGAGTTTTGGGCGCAGTTTCAGGCGCATCACTACCAGGTAGTGATCAGAGTCGATGTTTGGGCCACGGTAGGTTCTGACGTCGATGATATCGTAGAAGTGCCGTCCATCAATGATAACGTGGTCGAGTTGCGATTCCGTCTGCTCTGGTGATCGCCATGTGTATCGATAATGGAGGCTGTGCTGAACGTAGGTGTAACGAATTGTTATTTTCTTGAAGGCGGTGTAACCAATAAGTCGTTGGCCGCTGCCATTCGTCAGCTGGTGAGCATTGAGCTTCCCAATTGTCGGTCTGAACTCCTCCTCCTGGCCAACCTGAGCATTCCCTTCCAACACACCTCCTGCAGCATATCCCTTGCAACACACTTCCTCCAGCGCTACCATGCCGAACCCACGGACTTTTAGTACATCGGAGAGTATGGTGGTGGTGTATTTTAATGGGCTTCCAGGTGGTTTCCAACGGTATCATTTCCGAATTTGTGCTCTCGATAATTAAATCGGCAAGGTCCTCATGTTGGTCTGAAAGCTTAAGCTCGGCGAGTGACTTCTTTTCGGTGCTAGTTAAGACCTAGAGAAGAAGAACCTGCGAACTTTGGCAAGGCGAGTATCGCCATTACCAAGTTTAACAAATTGGTGCTGTATATTAGTCCAAAACATCAACTTTTGGTTCTCTGTGTAATTGCAGCAGTTCTTGCAATAATGGAGTATTTCTCGAGCGGTCAACGCTCATGCACATAGAGGGACGAGGGGAAGAGAGATGTTATGCCTTTCCTAATCTAATCTTAACTCACACTAGAACATCCGGGAAATTGACGACTTATTAAATGTCTTATTCTTTTTTGTCACCGGCCAGCTCAACTGCGAAGCATGTGCATGACTCCAAGAAATAAAGCGACGAAAGAAAGCGTGGATCGCCCCACAGTGGCACAATTCTGAAAAAGACGGTCAAAAACATTTTCACCCTTTTGTCATCATTTTATCGAGTAGGTGTCTTGAGAAGAGTTGCTCAAAATGTTATTCCGCATCTTTTAAAAAACACGCCTAACCTTTCATAAGGGCATAACTACACTTTCAAATTCTAACTTTTTCCAGCTACTAAATAACGGGTTATTGTCTTGAACAAAGTTATAGAGCAAGTAATTTTAAGAAAAGTTGCTGAAGACACTAAGTTTCTAGAGCCTAACGTTAAAGAGATATAAATGGTTTTCTGTCAGCACTACCTTAAAACTGGATGTTTTGGATAATTAGTACATTGTTCAAATTTGACGATTTCAATATGTTCTAAGAAATTGTAGGAATTATTAAAATACATATTTTTGCTGAACACAACAGCTCTCTGATGACCTCATTTGGATGTATAGTGATTGAAGTGTCTGTCAACTTTTTCCCACTGAACTGAAATTAACCAAATTTTGCACAGCTCCTCTTTGTAGTGCATTGTGTAATTTGTTGCGGTTAAAAACGGAAGTAAATCAAGTGGAGACCCGTTTATGACATTTGTTTCTATGAACTATTAGTTTCATGCTTTTCATGCTAACAAACTCACCCTACAAGCACCGGCAAAATGATCCTCGAGTTGAAGAAGGATACCAAGCTGAAGGGCCCAGCGTATAAGAAGCTGGCCAAACAGGCCCTAGGAGTGGGAGTGGAGGTGCCTTGGCCACGTTAGTGACTCTCCAAGATAAAAGCTTGGATGAGATCACGGAGGCCAGCGATATCTCCACGGCTATCATGGCCCAGTGTGGGATAGAGGTTGCCCCGACAGCCATATGGCTGCGAAAGGGTCCACTTGGGTCTCGAGTGGTAACAATACGACTGCCAGTTTCAGCCGCAGACTGTATCCTAAAAGCGGAAAAACTTAAATTGGGGTAGTCTGTTTGCCCACTGAGTTTGCACCAGCCGCCAAAGGCTTGCTTTAAGTGCCTTGAGAGCGGGCATATGCCGAAGGTGTGGAGGAAAAGGCCACAAGGCTCGAGACTGCAAGGAGCCTCTCAAATGCATGACGTGCTCTGAGAAACCAAACG
Organism: Aedes japonicus; assembly: GCA_034211315.2. Taxonomy (NCBI): domain Eukaryota; kingdom Metazoa; phylum Arthropoda; class Insecta; order Diptera; family Culicidae; genus Aedes; species Aedes japonicus. Next base: position 48,117 of record JASCZW010004961.1, read on the forward strand.
TCAAGCACGTCACGGGAGGTCCCAAGTGCTCGGCCTACAAGGGTAAACCAAAAGTAAAACACAGTGCGGGTAACACAACTGAACCTAAACCACTGTGAGGTGGCTCAGCAACTGCTGTGTCAGGCAGTTTGCGAGTCAGGAACAGATGCAATAATTACTATCCGACCCATACCGTATCCCTGCCGGTAACGGAAACTGGTTTGCGGATAGGTAAAAGAAGGCAGTATTATGAATGATGGGCAATTCCCAGTCTAGGAGGTTGTGTCCACCTCAAACGAGGGCTTCGCAGTCGCAAAAGTGAACGGAGTATTCATTTGCAGCTGCTATGTGCCACCGAGATGGATGGTAGACCAGTTCTCACAAATGGTAGCTCGAATGTCAACGGAGCTAACTGGCCGTAGCCCGTTGGTAGTGGCGGGCGACTTTAACGCCTGAGCGTTAGAATGGAGCAGTCGCCTTACCAACCCAAGGTGCCAGATTCTGCTGGAGGCCTGGCCCGGCTCAACGTAGGCCTGGCCAACGTAGGTACTAGCAGTACCTACCATAGAAATGGAGCGGAGTCGATTATCGACGTGACGTTCTGGGCTGTTGAACAACTGGAGAGTGGAGGATGGCTACACCTATATCGACTACCTGGCGGTTCACTATAGCATCAGGTGCTTGA
>JASCZW010004962.1:0-141836 GCA_034211315.2 Aedes japonicus
ATAAAAATATATGATACTGGTTTTGATTTTTTAAATTTTCTAGTACAGTCTTAAAAAAGGCATCAGATTCACCTTGTTAGAAGGTCTGCAAAAATATGGTTTTAAATTATTTAAAATTGGAAAGTTCTACAAGAATGAACTCTCTAGTGAAATAGTTCATTCCTATGAAATAAACTATTTTGTAAAAGGTTTTTTAAATTTTCTAAGATGGTCGATCGGAAGTAATTTTGAAGACTTTGAAGCACAGTTTATAAATTCGACACAGTTTGAAATTCAGGTTACTTCTATTGTCTAGCTAAGTCAGAATTTCAGCTTAATCTATCCTTTGAGTGCTGACATAGAGAATGTCAAATATGACAATTTTGTATGAAAAACTGTAGATGTATTTAATATTTTCGCCACCATTATATACTAGAAACTCTTCCAGCCAAAAATAAAACCTTTTGATTGGAAATCAAATCCTTTAAAGAAAACTTAAGAATAAATGTAAGACAACTGTTACAAAAAAAGGAAGTGAATTTTGGAAAAATTTGAAATACAGGCCCATTATGTAGTCTATATCAACAACTAACTAGTGGTACTGAGGTCAACCTCAACAAATGATATGATATCAGGAATTTACCTGATTATATGTTTACTGTCGCAATTATTTAAGATATGAGTTTAGAGGTTTTGATATTAACAGAATGGAATTATTAGAATTCAAATTATTTAGAGCTAATGCGTAGGGCTTTTGTTAAGCCGTATTTCGAAGCTAACATAATTAGTAGTGTTTTTATTCAATTATGGGGCTTCCGTCAAAACATGCTGTTAAGAGGATCAGCATACGACACCTTACCGGGCTCCTCTCCGAGGTTGTTAAGTACACAACGACGAGAATAAACACTACTGGTAAAAAATCTGAAGTTGTGGTTTTAAAACCTCTGATTGGAAATTGATTTCCATAACATGTGGTTTAAGAAAGTGTAAAAACAGAGATTTCACATGGCTAGAACCATTCTTTGGCGGCATTTGAGCACGATCCCTACGAGCCCTACGTTCAATTTCAAACTACTTTTATTGAATTTCATAATCTGCCGAGCTCTATCGGACCAATCGATACTGTCTCTTCACATCTTTGGTCCTACCAAAAATTGCTGTTCACAACTAGGATCCCATGATGTTGGGAAGATATTTGCAATTTCTAAACATCTTAAGAGACGTAAACTCTCGAGTGAAGTGGATGTTATGTTGATATATCCGGTTACTCACAGATCTAATTGTCGTTAACTATGGTTTTCTTGATAAATGTACACATTTTTCATCCGATAAGGTACAGTGGGGTAAATGTGGGGGAGAAGGTATACGCACTTTACTCCTTCAGAGATAGTTACTCATTCAAACTATTTTTGAAGGGAGCAAAGTACAAGAACAACTTACTCTGGGAAAAAAAACCTACAATTCCGTAGAGATCTTGAATAGTGTTTCATTTCAAATTAGAAATATATTAGGAAAAAATCCTGGGGGGGGCCTACAGAATTCTGGAGGGGGCCTGGCCCCCTAGGCACCCCCAGTAGTTACGCCAATGCAAACAAAGCGAAAATTATGAGTTTTTATGAGGGTGATGTCGATCCGGAACGCTTGCTGCTGCATCGAGAAATGTTTTTGCAAACTTTGAAGGAAGCTGACAAGTGTGTTATATCTCAGATATTGTTGACTACTTCAAGGAAAAACCGCATCTGATTGAACTTCTTCCAAAGTTTTCTAAAATTTCTGTACTGAATACCGAACATTGAGTACACAAGTTATTCACAATTTATTCGTTCACTTACCGTTAATCGTTTAGCAACACACAAAACAATCGATTCTGATAATTTTCTTTCAATTTAATACGGAAAAGTTGCCACTGCTATGTATCTATTTTGATAATATCACGAAAACCATTAATCCCATCTGTGTACATATGTTAAAGACTGTATTCGATGAAATTTGGACACACGCAATTGTTCGTTACTTTTTAGCGTGTGGGTAAAAATTATTTAAATTTTAACTGAATATATTTCATTGTGTTGTGTCAATTGTGTAATGAGTTTCGTGAAAATTGGTCAAGTGATTTCAGTGACGACTTCGAATGAAGAAATAGTGCGCCAAAAAATTTTTTGCACTCACTTCGAAAACCCAAACGCTTCTCATTGATGGATCGGAAAACAGATCGGAATCGCACATTCAACCGTATCTCATGTGATCAAAACGTTCAAGGACCGTAAGACAACCAAGCGGAAAAATGGTAGTGGCAAAAAACGTGGCACATCAAATCCGGAGAAGGCCAGGATGGTATTGAACCAATTTAAGCGTTATCCCAACATTTCGATCAAAGATGTTGCGAAAAAGGCGAAAGTTTCAGTTTGTTTTGTGCAGAAAACAATGAAACGTTCTGGATTACAGGTGTACAAGGTCCAGAAGGTACCGAACCGGAGCGATAAACAGAACTCGTGCAAGAAAATTGTACAAGGAGTGGCTCACAAAACCGTTCTGCGTTGTGATGGACGGTGAGACCTACATTAAAGCCGACACCAAACAAATGCCAGGACAGGAACACTACGTCGCCACCTCTATGTTGGCCGTTCCGGAGAGTGTACGGAAGAAGAAACTGTTCGAAATTCGCCAAAAATTCGCTTGTCTGGCGTGCGATCTGGCGGATGTGGCGAAATGAGTCAGCCCTTCATGCACCTCTCAGGACCGTCAACGGACAAATCTACAAGGACTGATGCCTCCAGAAACGACTTCTGCCCTTCTTGCCGAGATCTCACGGTGGCCCGACACTGTGCTGGCCGGATTTGGCATCTACCACTGATGCCGATAATATGTCGTTAATGTAATAATATGGTTTTGTGCAAAAGACGTCAACCTCTCAAACGCTCCGGAACTTCGCTCAATTGAATAATTTTTGGAGGCAAATCTCGTTAAAACTCCCAAACTGATAGAAAATGAACTTGAACTAAAGAAAGTGTGCTTAAAAGTAAGTAAGCAAGTCAGTCCTATCATTGCCCAAAATTTGATGAAAGGGGTCAAGGCAAAGGTGCGGACATTTGGGTTGGGAGAAGAGGTTCAATAAACCAATGATGTCAAAACTTAACCATTTAGTAGTACTTTATTTTCAGAAAGTTTGAAAAGAATCGGGCTCAAGGAAAATTTTTGGTGACCTATTTTGTGTGTCCAAATTTCATCGAAAAAGTATTTTATCTCGTATTCGTAGTTTCTCGTGTGGCTAGTGTAATAAGTGTAGTGTGATTTTTATGGTTTGTACAATTTTTGTGAAATGTGCTTGAGGATATAGTGCAATTTAAGGAAAACTTGGAGTCTGGCCCTAGTATATTCCCTAGTACGGTAAGATCAATACGACGAATTTGTAGTGCAAAGGTAAGAAATTGTGTTAAAAATCTAACAGCTAATTATTTTTACGAAATTTAAGTCCCCGAAACGTTTTTGTAGCTTTTAATTATATTCAAGACCTAATTTTATTTGCCATGATTAAATATTCTTGGTTAATGCGTCCATTTATTGGAGAAATTAAACATCTTTTTACGTTTGAAGTTGGATGGCTGCAGAATGTGATGAATATATGTACTATGATAAGCATAGGTTCCGCATCACTATGTGACAATTCCGACATGTTCTGCAACACCTGAGCAGTTATTTTTTGGACTTTGAAGACTGAAGACATACTTGCGCTCAACTATGGGACAACAGCGGCTGAATTCTGCGGCCATATTGCACTTCCACAAGGACATGGTGAAAGATTTAGACCTGAATGACGTTTTGAATAAGTTTATTTCACGAAATAGCCAGAGAAAAAGTACTTTTATATGTAACAAATGGATTGTATAACACCTGACGTTTTTCTAGAAAAAAATCGTAATAATTCACAAATGTACTACTGAAAAATGTTGGTTTTCATGTTTTACTCATTGGAATAACATTGGATATTTTTTATTTTTGCATTATTTTGAAGAAAAAAGTTCCCCCCTCCAATAATTTTCCGAAGTTGGCGCTTCTGATTGTAACAAAACTGTCTACTTCTGATTGACGATAAACAAATAAAAAAGTAGACATTCTCTGTTCTGCTTTTGCTCGGTCTCCTTCTTCAGCTCCTGTTACACTTTATGAATACGCAGCACTGTCGGGCAGAATACGTACCAAATTCTGTCATCCGAAGAACAACAACATTTTAAATATGTCTTGAAGAAAAACTAGACAAATTGTCTTTTGACGGTTACATGAGGCCTCAGTTCGCTCATAAAAACTTTTTTCCATTTACAATGGTTTCACTTAATCAGGTTAATTTTGATGGGACATCCAAATCTCAAAAATTTCTTCTATTTTCTCATTTCAGGTACTCCACTCAGACAGCCATTTATAATCAAGATTCTTCCGAGAGTGACAAAACATCCATCTAAGCTTCCCAAATTGGCACCCATAGCTCCAAAAACCTCACCTTGGATAGCAGGTATTATTGATCGGTGTTGACAAATACACATAACATGGAACACCACAAACAACAAACATAAGATTGGGAAACACTTGAATAGTTGATGTCATACAGTTAGGTGGTAAATCTCGACCAATCAAGCTTGTTCTGAGTCTCAGGTTACAGAAGAACATTCGTTTTGTCGGCTCAAAAGTACAACCTAATGAGAATTGATAGGTTCTCCAATCAGTCTGCGCCATCCCATCAATATATGTTGGGTTCACTATTCTCTTAAGGGTTCAAACGCCCAAAATCCAGGTATTTCGCTTAGAATTGTAGATTTTTATTCAATCCGTATTTATTTCTTTTGACAAACAATCAAGTCAGTAACCATTATCAAAGAAATCTTCCACAACGTGTTTCGAAATTGCCGAAGCGAACAGTAGATCAGCACTCACACTGAGGGAATTGAATTTTCCCTCCAATCTGCATATTTGGATAAGTGGAAAAGAAAGAAATGAAAAACAAATGGAATGTTTTCAATCTCACATAGAGCGGCTTCAGCATCAGTAGCAGCAGTGGAACCTCTCCTGGCACACTCGGTATGCATGACAGTTCCGTTCGCGGGCTTCCATGAATGTTCCTGTTCGGGAAATATCACGACTAACCAGATTTATGATTGGTCTTGCCACTTGATAAAACCTAACCTAAAACTACGTTGAAAGGCGGCCTCATACTCCAGTAAGGTCGTGATGAACCGATTCAACCCCCACTTCCACGACGCTATTCATTTTCGCAGAATCACCGCCACTCTGTGCTTCCTTATAAGCATGCACGGGGAGGCGAGTCCGCTGGCCCGACATCACAGAAACACGGTCCCGTATGCGAGGAAAAAATTTAATTACAAACACGAGAAAATCTGCAAACACGCAAGCGAGGGAAATGGCTGGGGGGACGAGCGCGGCGAGTCGAGATAATTAAAATGTTTCAACGCTGTGGGATGTGTTGCTGCTGCTGCTCATCTCATCCTCATCGTTGGGCATCTCGGACAGCAAGGCAGCTAAACGCTACCTGATTCTATTCCTGACAGCCGTCAGCTGGAGCAAACAACATCGATTTGGTTAATATAACCATCACAATCCACCCCTGCAGCTTCCATTACCATCCCTGATGGTGGAAAAGCTCATTTACAACGGCGCACGGAATTGATTTGATTGCTTCATTCCGACAGGAATCGTTTGTTCCACGCGCTGCCCGCTGGATTGAATTGTTCGGAGAACGACGACGACGACAACCAGAACCAATAATAGCCGCCGGTGGTAATGGTGATGTTGGTAAATCGAAAAAATCCCCGGCATCCCGGTTCGGCCGATCGGCCGAGTGCAAATGAAGAGGTCAGAATAAAAGAGAGAAATCCATTACATAATGATGACAAAACTTGTTCAAACAGTCCGCCGGTCCAGCGAACAAATAGCCCAGAGAAGGCCGCATTGTTTGTACACATTTCCATTTCCACCGCCACGGCCACAAAAGCAATCGTCACCGTCCGTCACCCTCCTCGCCAGGATGAAGTAAATCAAGTCCCTCTCCTCCCATCGACGTCGTCGTCGTTTGGACGAATCGAATTCCTATCATTTCTCATCGATAAACGCGAGACGGCCGACGGAGAGCCAGCACTTCAACGTCGTCCCTTCACAGCCCGGCAGTAAATTGATGTTACTGATGTTTGGGATTGGGACATAGAGGGAGCGACCGAGCAATGTGACGAGACGTTCCGATGAAACGTGGGACTACTCCAGGGGATAGATGCGTATCATCGTCGTCATCATCATCACGGCCCATCATCATCATCGCCTCCGTTACATTTCATCAATCAAATGACATAAAGGGCTCCAACGTCGGCCCTATCTGACGGAGGATGAAATAGTAGAATCATTATTCATTGCGTGAAGCGATTTGCAAATTAATATTTCGGATGTGTTTCATCGTTTTGGGGGGGAATATTAATCAAATAGATCAAAAGTTGTAAGTTTTAAGCCTATCGGATCCCCAATTGAGCGTCGACTCGAGTGAATACAAAGTGTGAGTGTGTTAACTCTACAGCTTAAGGCTTGTTCGCGACAAAATCTGGACAGATGAAATTTGGAATAAAACAAATTTGCTGTTATTTCAATCCAAGATGCACGTTTAATTCATTTAATTGTGCATTTTTAGTCATTTTAGGACTAATTACAGTTACTTCATCAAGCTACATGAAGAAACTACGAATTTTGAGTGTTCTCTCTTCACGAGAGCCCAATAATGCTCGATAACTCGCAACTCCGAGCAGTTAGGTAGATTCGCCTCTTTCGGTACAACATGGACTCCATTCGCTTTATACTATTCCAAAACATCTTTGCCGTAGTGACGAGTTGCCAAATTAGTTGCCAAATGGTAACAATTGCGTCTTTAGGCATTCTTCACGGCACATTTCCTTGTTTACCGTTCCGGTAGTGATGAAGCTTTGGTTTGCTCGACCACAACTGCATATTGCCTGCCAATCCACATATTTTTTTGGGAAAGTTGGCCTTTTTCTGCGTCCTAAAATGCTCCTCTACGCCATTCCGTTGCATGGCAGCATAATAAGACATTCCGTGAAGCTGATTAAAGTCTTTTAGCATATAAGTTTCATCGTCACTGGAAAACTTCGTCAAATATTCGTGATACAACTTGCGAACCCAGGTTTTAGCCGTCACATTCTATTTATCATTACAGTTCGGAGCAGTTTTCACCTTGAACAACTTTATACCTTGCCGGTGCTTGGAATTATGCACGAAAGTTGGGGACATTTTTATTTTTCTAGCCATAGTACATACCGAAAGATCTGGCCTCTTCTGCAATATTTGCTTTACTTTCGCGTCCTTCTGGTGGTTCCTGATATCCGTTTTGCTACGCTCCCAGCCTTCCTGGATATTGTCAAAGGTATTTCGAAAGATTTGAGAACGTTATCAGGAAAACCAAGCTATTTTTGCAGAAAAGACATACGTTCAGTCTGTGAAATATTTCACGCCTGAATGAAGTATTTTCAGAGATATACGTATTTGGGGGTGCGCCTATATTGTTGCGAACAAGCCTTAACTACTAAGGATTCCATTCAGTTGTTCTCATGGGATTATGTAAGGGAACGTCCATTAATTACGTCGCGCAAAAATTGACATTTTTAAAGAAAAAGACGTTTACACTCCTGGGCAAAGTTGTAGCTTGAAAATTGACCGATTTAGAGCAATTTTCCTTCATCAACTTAGGGTGTACCATAAATTTTTTTGCCCTGACTTTTTTATTTTGATTCCCACCGTAAAGTTGTGTTCAAACGAGTTTTAGAACTTTCAAAGACGCGTACTTTGGTACTCAGCTTCAATCAATCAATAGTTATGGAAGTTTTTCTAAAAAAAAGGCCTTTTCAAATGTTGATTTCAAAATCATAGATGTTATTTGAAAGGACAATTTATTTTGTTTAACGTATGTGAAAACTAGAGATATGTTATTTCTATATCTTGAGAAAACTACATTTGCATCTGGGATAGTTTAAGAAAAAAAACCTCAATAACTATTGATTGGTTAAAGTTAGCGGCAAAGTAAATATATCAAAATACATGCCTTTAAAAGTTCTACAACTCGTCAGAACAAAGTTTTGCGATGGAAATTTAAATAAAAAAGTTAGGACAGACAAACTTTTTCTTATGAGTTGACGAGGGAAAAGTTGCTCAAAATCGGTCAATTTTTACCTTAAAAAAATGTTGGTGAAACTTGAAATAAAAACAAAGGCCCATTTTTTATGTTGATAATAATAAGGGATATTTTCCCTCATCAACTTAGCGTGTACCATAAAAAAATGTTTTTTTGCCCTGACTTTTTTATTACAATTTCCATTGTAAAGTTTTGTTCTGACGAAATGTAGAGCTTTTAAAGGCGTGTATTTTAATATTTTAACTTTGCCGCTAACTTCAACCAATCAATAGTTATTGAAGTTTTTCTTCTTGAACCATCCCATAAAGGGTGTCCACGATGAAATTGCCACACTATGAAATTGCTCTAACTTTTTAACCGTTGGGTAGAATTTAATGAAAATTTGGGTGGATTTAGTTCATAGTGCATTATTTACATCCTGCAAGTTTTAAAGTCCTGTGATCAAAACAAACTCGCGGTCGTGCGTGATAAAATCTTGCGCATTCATCACGAGAACAAGGATCTCTCGTATTGTTCCATCGCTAAAACGTTGGTAATCGCGAATTCCACAGTGTCGCGAGTGATTAAGCGGTTCGAGGAACGGTTGACCACCGATCGGAAGCCCAGAAGTGAAGGAAAAAGTATTCCTTACAACACCAAAAATCACAACCGCGTAGTTGGGGCCTTCAACCGAAATCCGAACGCCTCCGTTCGGGATGTGGCTAAGAAGCTGCACCTAAGCCGAAGTTTTGTCCAGAAGGCCAAAACTAAGGCTGGGCATCGAACGTTCAAGGTACAAAAGGCCCCTAATCGCGACGAGAAGCAGAACAAGTCCGCCAAAACCCGTGCCAGGAAGTTGTACCTCAACATGCTGACGAAAGTTGAATGCTGCATCATGAACGACGAAACATATGTGAAGGCCGACTTCAAACAGATCCCCGGCAACTTGATTTTCACGGCCAAGGATAAGTTCAGCGTTCCGGAGCATGTCCGCACTCAGAAGATGTCCAAATTTGCGAAGAAATTCCTGGTTTGGCAAGCCATCTGCACGTACGGGAAGCGGAGTGCACCTTTCGTGACCCAGGACACGATGAACGGACAGGTGTACATGAAAGAGTGCCTCCAGAAGCTGCTTCCTCTCTTGAAGGCCCACAACGTCCCAACAATCTTCTGGCCGGATTTGGCCTCATGCCACTACTCCAAGGACGTGCTGATGTGGTATGCGGACAATAAGGTCAACTTCGTGCCGAAAATGTTCAACCCTCCCAACACTCCGGAGCTCCCCATCGAGAAGTACTGGGCGATTATGAAGCAGCACCTTCTTAAACGACCTAAGGTAGTGAAGACAGTCGAGGAACTGAAGAAAGTATGGGTTTACAGCAAAAACGGTTGATTCACAGGTTGTGCAGAATCTTATGGCCGGGGTTAAGGCCAAGGTGCGGGCATTTGCGTATGGACTGTAAATAAAATACGAGTAAAATGGTAAAATGAAGTTAAATAGTTATTTCTCAATCCCTGAAAATTTTATGGCAATCGGATGAAAACTCGAATTTTGCGAATCAATTTTGTGTGTGGCAATTTCATCGTGGACACCCTTTATTCAAATGTATTTTTCTCAATATTCAGAATTCACTTATCTCTAGATTTCACATATGTTTAACAATTTAAATTGTCCTTTCATATGACGTCTATAAGCTATTTTGTGTTAGCCCCAACTATAGAAATCAACATTTAAAGAGGGCCTTTTTTTTTTAGAAAAACTTCCACAACTATTGCTTGGCTGAAGTTACAGGCACAGTTTGAGTACCAAAGTACGCGTCTTTGAAAGTTCTAAAACTCGTTTGAACACAACTTTACGGTGAAAAAGACTTAAAAAAGTCTGGGCAGAAAAATATTTTTTTTATGGTACACCCTAAGTTAATTAGGGAAAATTGCTCTAAATCGGTCAATTTTCAAGTTACAAAAAAATTATAAACGTAAATTTCATGATTTTTGTACCCTACACCTTTTCCCACGATTGTAAACGTCTATTTCTGCAAATAAAAAACTTAGTTTTTGTATTTCCGTGAAAATGGGGACCACCTTAATTTTAATCAACATCACAAAATGAACCTTAGTAATAAGAACCATGTTGTAGAACATCACTTTGCTGTAAAGTTTCAAGTTTAGGTGCTGGGAGCATGTTTCCTCGTAAATTCGTAATCTGGACCATAGTTCAGTGGCAGAGCTGAACACCCGCCTGAAACGAGAAACAGCATAGGTCGGACTGGTGGTGAAAGCGTCGAAAACAAAGTACATGCTGGTAAGCGGAACCAAACACGACCGGATCCGCCTAGGAAGTAATGCAATGATAGACGGGGATACTTTCGAGTTGGTGGAGGAATTTGTCTACCTCGGATCCTTACTGGCGGCTGACAACAATACGAATCGTGAAATTCAAATTCACCCCCGCACCAGATGCACCATGTACAAAACGCCAATAAGACCGGTGGTCCTATACGGACACGAGACATGGCCCATGATCGAGGAGGACCTGCAAGCACTCGGAGTTTTCGAGTGACACGTGTTAAGGACGATCTTCGGCGGTGCCAGTATCCAAAAGGTGGCCAAAACCGGAAGGATACGGTGGGCAGGGCATGTTGCAAGAATTCCGGACAACAACCCTGTAAAGTTGGTGTTCGCTACTGATACGGTGGGCACAAAAAGGCGTGGAGCGCAGAGAGCACGATGGGCGGACCAGGTCGAGCGTGATCTGGAGAGCATTGGGCGTAACCGAGGTTGGAGAGCGGCAGCCGCAAACCGAGTATTGTGGCGTACTATTGTTGATTATGTCTTATCCTAAATGTGATGTTGAACAAATAAATGTATGTGTATGAGAATGGGAAATTATATGAAAAGATTAACAGGTTACATCCCCTCACTTCACTATTGTCAAAATGACAACATTGTCCAGGCTATGCCAACTAGCATCTCCATGTTTCATTTGGCAGTCTTTTGTAATCATATGACTCGTGGAGGCGTGAGGTAAGAATTTGTGAGGACCAAAGGTCTGTCGCACCCTCCTTCGAAGTTGTCAACTCACCATTTGAAGCCCATGTCTATGAGCCATAAGTTGGATGAAATTCGGGCCAATGATCATGGGGCTGGACGCCTCAGGGAGCATGCTCACGGCGGATATGCTTATGTTGAAAATCCTGCAAGATATCACCATCGATTCGGATTCCAAGTCGCACGGTGCATCAGTCACTCGTCAGAAGAAGGTCCAGAAGAAGATGGAAGACTTGATTTTGGATTCGGGAGCAGGGCGGCATATGTGCAAAAGCGAGCAGGCGTTAATCAACGCGAAAGATGTCTCGGAGAGCATTTTTTTAGCGAATTCAACCGACGTTTCCATCCCAGCCATTGGCAGTCTCAAACTGGATGCCGTTGTAGAAGGTATGCACATCACTTTCGTTCCAGATAAAGCGGTAAACTTGCTCTCGGTGAGTCGGATTTACAAGAAGGGATAATGCATAAACTTTTCAAAGGACACGTCAACGGAGCTACTGGCAACATCATTGCAACTGGTACGGAGGTGGACAATTTCAACAGACTGAACCAGTACGAAGAAGCCAAGGCTTATAATGCGAATCGGGGAGACAGCTTTCTTACCTTCCGGTCCGGTCAGCCACCTTTCTTACCTTGAAGACGTGAAGTCCGTCCGGTTTCATTGTCTGCTGGGCAACCAGACGGATGAATTGACCTTCTTGGCCATGTCTCGAGTCGAATGGTTTGGAGGGTTTGGACATACCTCACCGTCTTAGCTTTCACGGGGTCGGTCATCTTCGCTTTTTTTCCGCTGCCAGCTCGCTGCTGGGTCGTCTGGGTCTCGTCTTGGAACGGCAGAATGCACATCTTCTCTACCGGACAAATCCGCAGTTTCTCACAGTTTCGTCTTCACCTAGGTGTACCTTCCCATCTTCCCATCTTCCCACATCCTTACCATCTTTCATTGCATGGACGGTTGCCTATAATTCTTGATGACTACAAGCGTTCCGGTGGGTTCCATAACGAACTTTTGTCTATGGGAATAGCTGGTATCCAATGGTTCGCTCGACCTTGAAACTGGCACAAATATTCTATATGCCAGCGCCTCCAAAAGTCTCGCAGTGTTTGCTGGGTCATCTGCCATTAGTTGAGCCGATTATAAGGAATTACCTTAAAATCTGGCTCGGAGAGTGCTTGCAGGGATCCAACCAGGAAATGAGTAGGTGTTAATGTCTGAAAATCGTTTAGATCATCGGTCAGAGGGGATAGAGGGCAAGAATGTGCCACTTAGTGTTTATCCTGTAACCTCTGTATGTGCTGCTGAGCGAACTGCTGCCACTGAAGTTCCGTTGAATTTTATATTTCGCGAAATCCCTGGTAACCTTGAGCAGCTTGGAAACTCCTTCAACTTGTTTCATGCCCCGACGTAGTTGCCACCATTGTCAGAAAAGATATCTGTACATCGTCCTTGCCTGGCAAGAAACCATCCTACAGCTTGGAATAATCTGTTGGTCGGCAGATCTGTGACGAGTTCCATATAAAAAGTACGGGATACCATGCCTCGCGACGTAGGCGAATCTCTCATATGTTGTTGAACTATTGATGTTTTAGAGCGGAAGCACCTTTGACACCTGTTCACAATGGTGTCACGTGACACATCTTCCATAGTATCGTAGTACCATGCACGTAAAACGCTGCCGCGCTGGCAAAACGACTGGATACTTGGTTTCTTCCGTTTGCATAGAGTGGTCATGGCCACCAAGCCGAATCAGTTGATCTGCTGATAGAAATGGGCTGTACCATCGCAATGGTGATCCTCTTGCAACAGTCTTCCCACTCGACTACACCTTCCATTCAGACACTAAAGCCTCGTTCTCTACCAAGCAGGCCGAGCTGACTACTTCAGCTCTGCCATTGACAGGAAAGCTGGGGTTTTTTCTCCATTCAAGGCGTTCGTAGAAGCGTCATATAGCGCAACCAAAACGCCGTGCAATGAATTAAGGCCCGTGTAGGTCAAACATTTACTGAAGTACGTTACGTTGAACTTGACACGTTGACAACGTTGACATTGACTGCTGTACACCGTTTCGGCAGATTTGGCCACTTACATTCTTTTCGTTCCAGCGGCCTTTCGGAAGTTAACCGGAACATTCGCCATGGCGGACGAAAGCATGCGTGTGACCATATTTTTGAGTTCTTTCTTCGTTTCATTGATCAATTCCTCCTCAGTTTTCGCGACAAAATTGTTGGAGTAGATCTTACGCTTCAGGCTGGCCCTGAAATTCTCGATGTTACGCAGCTGGAAGACGTTGGGCGGCGTAGTGGGCGGAGTAGCGGGCCGACCCCAGGTCCAGCCAGAATACCGCGTCTTCGCCCTTGTGGTATTTTTTGATGAACGACGCAACTTCCTGCAGGTATTCTGTACAATAAAGTGGGGCGAAAGAAGAGCGGCTTTGACATCCCCTTTTCGCTGATTGTCAGCCACAACAGCACCTTCTTGGGGAACTTGGTGTGTGAAATTAAATTCACCTCGGAGCTCACTTCCTTCGTGGGGGAAGTAAAATACGAAGTGCCCTGCCAGTCGTTGCCATTCAGGGTGAGATAGGTTCGCCGGGAAAATCGAGTTGACCATCTTGTCGTGAATCTCGGAATGAACGGGCTCCATTTTCGGATTTCGGGCTTCTTGTTTCGGATAAAAGCTTGAACACGTCTTTCCTTGTCACGGTCAATCACAAGACTGGATATATTTATTTCCCAACTCTCTGATTTTTCGTTCGCCTACTGCCTAACTAGTTTTCTAGTTCTCGCACCAATCTCTCATCTATCTTACTTCTGAACCCATTCTATCCCGTTTTAATTATTTATATTTTTATTATTAATATGACGCGACTTCCACTTCCTGACATGTATGTTCATGTTTGCCAGGTGCTTTTTCACTGTTTGGCCGGTTGAACCGACCTCCCGGCAAAGCGCACGCAGCGATGTAGGCACTTTTCCCTCGGTCTTCCTCTTCAGCATCCTTTGGATCTTCTTGTCGCTCACAGTCGCCGGCCGTCCGGAACCGGGCTTTCTTTCGATGCTCTGATTGTTGTCTAACAGTGCCAAGATGTTGCGAGTACCGGAACGGGCGTATCCGGCGTCCACATAGTGCCGCACGATATCAGTTTTCGACGCAGCGGGGTGCCGTTCTTTAAACGCACACATTTCTGGACGGAGTTGCTTCACTGTTTTTGTCATCACGGTTAGAGCACAGAGAACAGACATTGATGTCCATATACCTTTCCTTGAAAAACGTGTGTAAAAGTTAATATTGGCAACCGGTATAAAAAGCAAGTGCAGAGAAAAACACACAAAAATTTTGAGGTTGTGTGCTAGGTTTTTTGTTGATAAACGTTTTTATGACAGTTATCACACAACTGCAGCGCCGCCTATCAGGAGCATAACGACATACATTTGAAATGTCGATTTAAAGTTTTACACAAATAACAGACCGAAGATGAACGTCTGCTCTCTGTGGTTAGAGTTCGACTGATAGAGCTGTCAAATTTTGTCTGCTGACTCATGGGTTACTATGATTGGTGCTGCAGTTTTGTAAGTGCGGATGAAGGTAAATCCATGAAAATTCGGCAATTTTTGTGATATTTTTAAGCAAACGTTTTGGGATTATCTAGGGATTTTCATGCCAAACAAACTAACTTAACTTTGTACATCCCATAAAGCTACTGTTACAATTGTAGCCCTTATGTTTTGAATGACTTTAAACTAACAAGATTATCCTTTGATGTCTGTGGACGTTTCAGAATATTCATTGAATATATTTGAATAGTTATCGTAGTTTTGTTTAGCCCAAAAGGTAACTGTAACGAATGTACATCTTAAGTTCTGAGCTCATGTCAGCTTTTTATTAATTTGAACATCGCAAGACAATATGATAGTGACGGTTGACCTTACAAAAGATTCTCTGAATGTGCTTGAATGCATATCTTCACCTTTCATAGGTTATACAGCTTATATTACGACTGTAGATCCTGTTCTGAGCTGAGCTTTCCCAAGTAACACACAAAACATCTTTTTAAAATTATTTACAATTGTTTGTATTCGAAATGTATTATAAACGTATTTCAAAACATGTCAAGTTTGGAGCGGTTTGTAACTCTCTTATCACTCTGACAAACAGTCGAGCTAAAAATGCTTGTTTCACTGCTTCAAGTGATTAATACTTTATTATTGTTCTTAAAAACATGGCTCCATACATTTATAAAACATGAACAGGACAAGATTTTATGGGCAGTTCTATACACGGTTGAAATTACATTACATCGACCATGTTTTGCAAAACGTGTGTTCTTTTTTCTCATTAAGAAGAATTTGTTGTACAAGATTGTGGTTTCACTGCCAACGGGAAGCATGTCATAGATACTCAGAGTTTTCTTAACAACAATCTGAGTTGGCTTTCTAAAGAAGCTACAAACCTACGACGCCAAGGACTAGTGTTCAAATCCCACGCTTGGCAATGTATTTTTTTTTGTATGAGGATAACTTTTTTGCGTCCTATGTTTTATAAGGCTTCACTTTTTGCGCTTTTTACGTCATAGTTAAGTATGAAATGAAGTACTATACACCTAAATTTAAAACCTGTTTTAGTCATTTTACAGTACTTTCAACTTGTTTAATACAAGTTGTGTTGCTTGGCTTACGTTAGTTTTGGTGACCTAGAACATCCCAAGATATCTCATTCTTAATGTTTACCTTCCAAAAAGAGTCACTTGTATTGGTCAAATGCATATTGTTTCTATGTTTTGTCTAGAAAGCTACAGTTACCGCTGTAGATTTTCAGTTTCCAATTCCAGGATAGTTTGGATAGCCTAAAAGATTATTTCTTAATGTCTGTTGGACTTCCAAAATATCCAATGAATATGTTTAAATGCACAGCGTAGCTTTGCATTGCCCCGAAATCTATTGCTGCAACTATAGGTCCTATGTTCTGATCTCTCTGATCTCTTCTGAGAACATCTCAAAATTATAAAATAATGACTGTTGACCTTCCAAAATATATGAAAAAGGTATCAATATGTTTGAATACATATCATAATCTTATATAGCCCTAAAAGGTACTGTTACAGCTGTAGATCTAAAGTTCTGAACTCAAGTGCAGTTTGGATGACCTAGAACATCCCCGAGAGCTACAAAAAAAATGTATCACCGAAACAAATATTAATCTGTATGCATGTGTACCATATTCTAAAACAACGCTTTATACTATTAATAAGACCTTTATTTTTTCTTTCCGAACTTCTCCATATTCAGTATGTTCAAGGTCGTCAATTAGCATGAGCATGATTGACCGCCCAAGGTTGCTACTTCATTATTGCCAGATCAGCTGTTGTTATATAGAGAACCAACAGATAATGCTTAGGACAAACAAACATCTTCATATATAAAAACTGGTGATTCCAAACTAAAGCAATACCGGCGCCGGCCCCGTCCGAATGCAGGTCAAGTAAGGAGAGGGTAGGAATATGTTTACATGACACTCGCTTTATTGGAAGCCGCGGAATCCTCTGCACTTCCACGAGAAATCACTGGGATTTTTGATAACTGGATTGGGTAGCAGCAGGGTTCGTTTTGGTTAACGATAAGCTGTCAAGTTAAATACTTCAAAATTTGGAGTGATTTCCGATTTGAACCGATATGAACCAACAGTAAGGATGCCACTGAGGCCACTCACAAAATGTGATTGTGGTTTTTCATTGGGAAAACAAAGTGATTTTAAATAATGCTAAAATTCCGATTTTGACCGGTTTAAACCAACAGTAAGGATGCCATTGAGACCACTCACAAAATGTGATAGTGGTTTTTCATGGCGAAACTAGGAGATGTTTTACAATGCTGGAAAGCCGATTAGGACCGATTAAAGCTTGCTTCAGATAGAATTGGAACAAAAACAATTGCCTGTATTTCAGTTATTCATTATTGAATTCAAGATCTTTTTTCATACAAATGTAGCGTTTTCTTCATACTTTTAAGAAAAAATACGGATAAAATTATTCGTCACGGTTTCGAAGGAATTCTCGAATTTTTCCTGTAACACGGCTCATTAGGCGGCGCACACCTTCTTCGTCCATCGTTTTAGCTATCTTATTCCACCAGGTCTTCATCTGATTGATGTCTCTGACAACCTTTCCATTTGCCTTGAGTCTCCTCTTCATGATTGCCCAGTATTTCTCAATAGGGCGGAACTGGGGGCAGTTGGGTGGGTTAAGGTTTTTCGGAACAACCTGGACCCCTTTCTCTGCATACCATTCTTGAACGACTTTGATGTAATGACAGCTTACCAAATCTGGCTAAAACATTACGGCATGGTCGTGGGATCGAATGAACGGCAAAATTTGTTTTTGGAGACACTCTTTTTGGTATAGTTCTGACGTCATTGTCTTATTTGTAACGAAAACTTTCGTTTTTTTGCCACAGCTGCAAATGCCCTGCCAAATCAGGAATTTTCGTGCAAATTTGTCGGCAAAAACAAATTTAAATTTGGCTGGAACATCCCCCCGAGCCGTTGCCAAGTAAAATTTTTGACCTGGGATTTGCCCGAAGTCAGCCTTGACATAGGTTTCATCGTCCATCAGAAGACACCTGTTGAACTTGGCCAGCACCTGGTCGTATAGCTTCCGAGCACGGATTTTGGCCACACTACTCTGTTTTATGGTCCGATTTGGCTGTTTGCTAGCTCGATACGACTTGATTCCTTCCCGGAGTCGAGTTCTCCTCACGGAACTATGGGCAGCACCGAATTTTCTGGACAGATTGGGATTCCTCTTAATCGTCTTCAAAATCTTACCACGCAGTTTCTGGTCTACAGTACCACTCCGACGATTGGCTTGAGGCTTCCGAATCGTCGTCAATGTTTCCTTATATCGTCTGATAACGCGCCATACGGTATTTCTGGTCAATTTCAGCTGTTTAGCTAGCCTAGATGCAGACCAAAATGGATTTTCCGAATAACTGTGCACAATTTTTCCCTTCTTTCGGCTTCCATGTTGATTGTTTAAAAAGTACAGTCGATTTGCGGAATGTCAAAAATACATACGTGAAGCTGACAAAATTTACGACACGTGGGCGCCAAGAACTTTCAAATCCGTCCACCAGGAGCGCCACAATATGAGCAAAAGTTTGTTCCAATTCTAAATGAAGCAAGCCTTAAACCAACAGTAAGGATGCTATTGGGGCCACTCACAGAGTGTGATAGTGGTATTTCATAAGAAAAACAAGGCAATTCATCTCAACGCCTGAGAGCTAACTCGGATCGATCTTCATCAACAGTACGGATGCCGCTGGAGTCACTTACAAAATGGGACAGTGATTTATTTGCGATCCACGACTTCTCATGCTCACTCGATCGCTCGCGCAACGAATTACCAAAACGCTACGCCCGATAACAAAATATTATGGAAAAACGCATCGACACAACCGATTCAACCGATTCAACTGATGGTCGACACAAACCTATTAAAAAAGGACATATAGATACTAAGGGTAACAATTACCTATCTTGCCCACGTCCTTCAGAGCACTTACTACCGCACGAGTCACCTGTACCCAACTCCAAAGGCGTCCGTCAAGCCGTAAACCAATTCATCTCCATGCCCAACATAAAAAGTTTTGAAAAATAGAGAGATAATAGATATTGTCTTCAAAATTTAGTAGAAATAAACTATCTGGTGCCTGCTACGGCCAGGGCTTGGCCATTCTCGTGTTGAGGTAGGTTCCGATAGATCATTCCAGCTCTTTCATTGCTCTTGTCCATTTGCGAGCGATAATTCAATTATTGTCCGAAATGAGAGAATAGATTCGGCACGGAACTCTCACGCGCGATTTTCTAACAACACCGGCGACCGGGACCGGAACTAGGATCGGTGTTTTTCGGGTTCTAATCGGCGACTTACTGAGTTCTAACGTTTCGAGAAAGGCCCCCTTCAGCCGTCTGACGCTGTAAGAAATTATTATCTTAATCCCTCTGCACCAGGACAAGTTTCCACATTTATGAATTTTTCTATAGTATGTGGCACGAAAACAACATTGTTCTCTATTTAAGTTGTTGCGTATACATATTTCCGATCGATTGAGGCAAACTTTTTGAAAATCTATATAAATAAAAATGAGTTGGGGTTTCCTTTGTCACGATTTAACTCGCGAGCGGAAGGACCGATCGGCGTGACATTTTGTATGCAGAGATTTTTGGGGCCGGAAAGTAATCTTATGATGGTTTGAGACCCCTCTCTTTACTGGTAAGGGGGGCTCCCATACAAATGAAACACAAATGTCTACATAACTCGAGAACTAATCAATCAAAAGAAACCAAATTTGGCATGTGTGAGTTTTTGAAGGCAAAAAAGGTTTTTATGGTAGCTTGAAAACCCTCCCCGTCATAAAAGGGGGGATTCCATACAAATGAAACACAATATTCTGCATAACTCGGGAACTAATCAAGCAAACGGAACGAAATTTAGCATGTGGGGGTTTTTTAAGACAAAAAATGTTTCTATGTTGGTTTGAGACCCCTTTCCATCTTAAAGGGGGGGGGGGGGAGGGCTCCGATATGTATGATGTATGATATGTACTACCACCCATTGTAGCACGGAAACTAAGTCCGACAGCAGTGAGCTCTCCTCGCTGTTAGACTTGATCAAGCTTTAATAACCACTGATTATCCTAATCATGCCATTGTATGAAGGGCCAAAAAGGGGTTGGGTGGATCGATAGGCAACATCACCTATACGTATCCACAGGGATATAAAGAATCTCCTTCCAACAACAAGATTGAACAATTGGTCAAAAGAGCAAGCTATCTAACATGAGGATGCCCCAATGGGCGGGGAGAAAAGCCCGCCCTCTATTCACAAACTGTTAGCAATGGAGAGTTGGCATTTCCACTCTCCCCATCCAGAGTGCTTCAATCGGGTGCCCTGATGGTCCCTCCCATTCCCATGAAATATTTATATAATAGTGTATATATTTATGTAAATGAAAAATACTGCAATCATTCGGTATCTATTATTTATGATCTCTTTGGGTGGATCCTGAAATATAAGAAATGTTGTAAAGTGTTAAAGTGGAGAGTTCTCTGTTTTCGCGCTTAAGAATGTTTCCGTTCGTTTTCAGCGATAGCAGCAATTTCCCAAAATCTTGATTTGAGGAGTTAAAGACAAATGGACGTAAAACAACAAAAAGCAATTTTTAAATCATCTATGATGTAAAAACAATAAAACAATATCATCAAATATAATGGTATTGTGAGTTATGATACGGTACTGACAAAAATAGAACTGTAACATCAGACACAATCCGAATGGCAAACAGCACAGATTTGGAAAAGGTCTATTTGCAAACTGGAATTGAAAAATACATTAGTTAATAAGTGCAAAAACCTACCATAGATTCCGTTGCAGCTTCTTTTGTTCAAGGCACTAGATACTTCTAAATCATGATGATAATTGGACATATAAGACATAATAATTAAATGTATATATAACCTATTAAGTGAAATTATAAAAAAAAATATGTTAAAATATAAATCCTGAAAACACCAGTAATGATCAAAATGATAATGATGATGATAAAGAAGATTGATAATGTTTATGAATAAACAATGTCCAATGTGATAATATATATAGTCAAAGGATATTATAATATAAACTGAAAATTACATCTGTGCTGACTGCTGTTTTGTTGCAATTGTAGACAAACTCCAAGAAAACTTAGACAATGTATGACATAAGAAAAGAAATGAATTTTCAATTTTAAATTATTTTATAATACCTGATGACCTGGAAGACCTGAAAGATATGAGAATGGAAAATTATGATATGATTTTCCGGTCGCACCCCCTAACTTCGCTATTGTCGGATTGACAACATTTGCCAGGCTACGCCAACCAGCGTCTCCATGTTTCAGCTGGCAGTCTTTTGTGATCATATGACTCGTGGAGGCGTGAGGTAGGAACTTGTGAGGACCGGAGGTCGGTCGCACCCTCCTGCCAAGTTGTCAACTCACCATTTGAAGCCCGGGGGGAGGGGAGGGCTCCGATACAAATGAAATACACTATTCTGCATGACTCGAGAACTAATCAAGCAAATGAAACCAAATTTAGTATGTGGTGGTTTTTGAAGAAAATTGTTCTATGTTGATTTGAGACCCCTCCCCTTTCTGAAAGGGGGGGAACCTATTCAAATGAAACGCAAATCCTTGCATAACTTGAGAACTAATAAGAGAAATGGAACCAAATTTCGCATGTGGAAGTTTTTGAAGGAGGGAAATGTTTCTATGGTGATTTGAGACTCTTCCGTCATATGAGAAGAAAGGGGGGAGGGGGTGCTCTGAAACAAATGGAACACAAATTTTTGCATAACTCGAAAAATAATAAAGCAAATGGAACCAAATTTGGAATGGACGAGTTTTTTAAGGCATGAAATGTTTTTATGGTGGTTCAAAGCCCATCTTCCCTCTAAAAGAGGGGCTCTCATACAAATGAAACAAATTTTAACCAAACATGAGAACTATACCTACTGCTTTGCAAATTTGTATTCAGTGGTTTTTGGGTCCGGGAAAGCATCTTATGATAGTTCGAGAGCCCTCCCGCTTCTAGAAAAGGTGGGATTCGATGCAAATGAAAAACAAATTCCTGCATAACTAGAGAACTAATCAAGCAAATGGAACCAAAATTGGTATGGGTGAGTTTTTAAAGGCAAGAAATGTTTTTGTGGTAATTTAAGACCTTTCCTCACTCTGAAAAGGGGGGCTTCCATTCATACGAAACACAAATTTAAACCAAACATGAGAACTATCCTGGGTCCAGGAAAGGACCTTATTATAGTTCGACACCCCTCCTCACAAACCTCCATGCAAATGAAAAACTATTTTCTGCATAACTCAATAACTTATCAAACAAATCGTACCAAATATTGCATGTGGAGGATTTGTAGGCAAGAAATGTTTCTACGGTGGTTTGAGACCCCAAGCAAAAGAAACCAAATTTAGCATGTGTGAGGTTTTAAAGGCAAGAAAGGTTTCTATGATGGTTTCAGATTCCTCTTCGCCCTGAAAGGTGGGGCTCCTATACAAATGAAATACAATATTCTGTATAACTCGAGAACTAATCAAGCAAATTGAACCAAATCTGGCATGTGGAGGTTTTTGTAGAATACTGTTTCAATGCTAATTTGAGACCCTTGCCTTTTCTGAAGGGGGGGGCTCCCATACAAATGAAACACAAATTTATGCATAACTCGAGAACTAACCAAGAAAATGGAACCAAATTTGGCATATGGAGGTTTTTGAAGGAGAGAAATGTTTCTATGATGATTTGAGACCCCTCCTATTTCTCAAAGTGGAGGGAGGGATCTCCCATATAACTGAAACACAAATTTTTGCATAACTCGAGAACTAATCCAGCAAATGGAACCAAATTTGGCATATGGAGGTTTTTGAAGGAGAGAAATGTTTTTATGGTCATTGAGACTCTTCCGCCTTCTGAAGGGGGAAGAGGGGTTCTTAAACAAATGAAACACAAATTTCTACATAACTCGAGAACTAGTAAAGCAAATGGAATCAAATTTGGCATGTGGAATTTTTTGAAGGAGAGACATATTCCTATGGTGGTTTAAGACCACACTGCCCTCCTAATGAGGGGGTGTTCCATAGAAATGAAACGCAATTTTCTGCATAACTCGAGAACTAATCAAGAAAATGGAATCAAAAATGGTATGCGGGATTTTGAGGGATTGCAAGAAATGTTTCTATGGTGAATTCAAACACAAATTTCAACCAATCTTGACAATTATACAGGTAACAAAGTCACAAACTGTGTATTTTTTGGTAAAAAGAATGTTCTGATAGAAGTTTGAACTCCTTATTACTCAAAAAAAAACTCATTAAAAAAAAGCGTCAGTTCTATGTAATGTTCATTCATTTAGTTGCAGGCGTAGCAACGCTCGCACCGGGATCACCTAGTACCTTGATAAATGACAGATATAATAACGCTTAAAACCTGACCATTTTTCGTGACGGTCGTAATGCAATGTTTTTAAATGGTAGCCCGGTATAGAAAACAAAGACGCAGTCCTACGTCAAAATTTAAAATATCAGGTTAATTTGGATGTAAACAATAGGACGCAGGCAAAAGTTGCTTGAATACTGCACGTACTTTGAATTGACGGTTAATCATTAGTGTATTTATAATTCTCGTAACAGTCTATAAATGCCGTCTACAAGCGGTCATAAATGCAAATGGCAGAAAATGGAGCGTAATCCCAACGATAGTGTAATGCCAAGAAATCTTTAATATTGTATATGGAACCATTCAGTAACGAATGCAAACTTCAAACATAAATCGCCACTCAAAAATAAATTCCACTAGAATCTGCTGGTTCTTAATCAAGTTAACATCGTTTCAGCACAGCAGAAGCGTTGGCAAGGCAGAAGATAAATGCCAAAACCGACACAAGGGGGATGGCAGTAGGCGAAACGATCCTTTTTTTCTCCCTGAATACCTAGGCCCATTATCCAATACCACATCTTCGATTGAGATACTCGACCGCCAGCAATTCCCTACAGATCTTGTAAATTGTCCGTGCGATAGCAAACGAACGAACCTTCCCTCGCCCCCGCACCCTTCCCGAATCCATTTGAGAATCGTCTAATGGAATCGGAAAGCAATTTATTTACGCACACGAATTGAGTGATTCGAATTTGATTAACGTTCTGGAATCCCTCTCCTTAGTGGAGTCGGCCATTGCCGAGGCGAAGAGGGATATTTTATTGCATATTTTTACAATTTTATTACTACCACGCAGCTGACGTTTATGGGAGGAAATTATGGGATGAAAAATTCGCATTTTTTTTCTGTCGGGAGGAAAAACAGCAAATCATCTCCCCGTTGGATTATTATGTCATTGCCGGGACTTAATGCAATCTGCAATCAACGGGCACAGCGAAGAAATGGAAATAAAGGAACAGAAAGAGATATGAACGAAGAGAAACAATCAGCTCGAGTGATGGTAGGTACTTAATAAAAAAAAGCGAGCTCGCAATTTTTCGTCTATTCCTTCGGACGGAGGAAAAGCGGCATCAGACGAGACGGACTGAAATCCTCTTTTCTATGCAAATATTTTCACTCATAAAGAGCGCGACTGCATTCAGAGCAGCTCTTTAGCAGCACGCTCTCTTAATGCCCAGGCAGTATAAGTGGATTTTTTCACATTTTTTTTTCTTCTGTGTGTACGGAATCTGGTGCTATCTGCCTCATTCATTGCTTGCACTGCGTTTAACTTTTCATTTCTTTGGCAACGTTCGGCCTCCATGCATATGTACCTACGCCGAAAAGGAATGCTAGATAAAGCTATTCAATTTAATCCTCCCTTTCATTGCATTTATCCATAGTCAAATACTTTGCATTAGTGAGAATCTAATCCTTTTGGCTCGTCGCTTGGCTGGACGCAGTAGCTTTGGGGCTTATATACATACAACTTGATCCTTCTGGTAGGTTGCTCTAGAAAGGATGCTCTATCAGTAGCTGAATAGCTCCGAACAAACCCACCCCAAGCCAAAGCAAGCATGACAAACTGCCCGGTTGAAGATACTATCGTCATCATCGTCATCATGGTAATCATCGTCATCATTAAGACCGGCAACATGGCAGGTGAGTCCGCTCCGTCCATCCACCGCACCCGCAGGAACCGACCGTGGCCATTTGAATGTCAGCCAGCGTCAAGTGGACTCAACTTGAAAACCGAACTATTCTCGTTCGCTGGTGGCGTCTAACCTGGAAGTCAAACCAGCCACCGGTTTGTTGGCAGCTCGTTTCATAAAGCACAATTGAAAGCAATAATTGCTCCGTTTGGCTGAAGGCTATTGTAATTCCGGTTGGACGTAGGTGGCAGTCGTTGAGAGTTTTTTGTTTTGTTTTGTGTTTTCCTATGCAGTGTGTTTTTTTCCTGCCTCAGAGTCGAGGGCTTGGTGCGAATTCAAGGGGTTGCTCAATGCAGAATAGTGGTACAGATATGATGATAAGTGAGATTTTTATGCAGGAAGGCGAATTCTCAACAAAATTGTCAAAAGGCTGAAAGTTACACATGTAAACAATGACTTAAAACGTAAATTTCCTGGAAATGCCAGGTTGATAACATCTCTATCCACACCGACGCACAGTGATTCCATTCCATACAAAAGGCGGAAAAAAGTCTAAAAATGGAATTTCCATTGATAAGTTATGTGTTTCCAAGTAATTTTGTGCCGCTGATTTCAAATATGTTATCTAAATTGTCGTATTAGGCCACACTTCCGAGATATGGACATTTTATGGCCTCCTGGAGTATCCGGAATATCCGATGAATGGGGAAATTCATTAGTCTTGTCCTAAAGCATTACGGTTCTTGTTAAAACCGTTTGTACGTAAAATGTGTGTAGCAAAGCGATGTGGAGAACAATGTGCAGCTCTATTTGGGCGTGTTATGGTCTTCCGGAAGTTCCGGAACATTCGAAACCAAATAAGATAATTCAGCATTCCGAAACCAAAAAGATGAAGTGGAACTTAGACTTCTGCAAAAATATGAAGGTTTGTCCCTTTTCGAAAAATATATGACTCGAAATTTTCATTTTGTCATTAGGGTGGTCCAAAATAGCGTAAAATAGGGTGGTCCAAATAACGGTATTAAGAAAACATATATTTTTCAAATAATTATAACTTTTGACTGATTTTCATTTTCTTTTATGATGAAAGTAAATGCAAAATATTGAGTTATAGTTTTATTAATTCACATTTATAAAAAAACAAGTCTTATTATTTAAATCAATTATAGAAATGTTTTTGTATTTCCAGTTTTTGTTGTTTTAATGTTGACTACAAGTTTCATGTGAAATTCAATTAAGGAAATTCAGAAGATTTAACGTTAAGTCATTTTAATGATTGTTATGATTTATTCCAATATGTGTGTTCATTTTTTTTAATTTTTTTTACAAAAAAAAGGGTAGACAGATCGCTTGAAAAAGCTCCGAGACCCAGAGTACCGAGTTATATATACCATTCGTTTCATCTAGTCACGATTGTATTTTTTGGGTTCTAATTATCAACTTCTGGAAGATAAACAATAACAAAACTGCATCCGCATGCTTTCTACGGCGCAGCAAACATGGTGAAATAAATTTAACGTATGAAATGACAACAGTAACTGAATAATATACATTTATTTGAAAATAAACACTTAAATTTATACACCTTTCGTGAAATCTGACCATTTTAACACTTTCCTGTGAGTACTAGGAATAAGAACCCGGATGTGGTCATGATGGTCCTGGAAACTTGATATCATCACCATTGCACTTATTTTTGAGTTCTCATGTTATTTGATGTGCCACATGATGGGTTTTGATCCAAATCTGAATCTGGCCACTTGCCCGGGTAGCCGGAACATCAATTCTGATAAAGCCAATGTAGTTCTGGACATTTGATATCATGACCATAGGATTTATTTTTCAATTCTCATGTAATTTGAGGTGCCGCATGATGAGTTTTGATTTTAAGCCGGATTAGAATTGGCCGCTTCTCCGGGGGACTCTCCGAAACTAGTAAACCATTTCCAGAAATTCAAAACCAATACATAGGACTACATTACCTTTCATTTGGTGGTTGTTTCAAATCGGTTCAGTAGTTGCTTGGGAAACTGAATAAGAAGTTTCGTAACACACATACAATACCTACACACATACACACACAGCCATTCAGTTCATTGAGTTGAGTTCGTTGTATATAACTGTCGGTCTTCCAGGCTTTGGGTTAAAAGTCAGATTTCCAAGATTTAACTTCCTTGTAAGATGGGTAAGACAGTGGTAAACTAGTATGAGATTTATGTATTTACCAATTTCAAGGGTTTCCCAGACATTCCAGAAATCTGGCCTCCCGGAACCGCATTTGCGCAAGTTTGCGCAAGATGAAACCAACATTTTCAGAAAGCTGGTAAAAAATCTTCAAAATAAGCCTATTGTGGTGTATGTGCGCATGTGTGCTCACATTTGAAAACTTAGTTGAAGTTTTTTACCGATTCTCCATACATTTTATATGGGAGTAAAAAACTACGACCTTGTAGGACCCATACTTTGGAAAATTGTAGAGAGCACAATGTTCATCCAATCTTCAAAAAAATTTGGAAAAAGGAACTTCAAATAGTGTACAAAATTAGAAAAATATATTTATTGTAAAATGAGGAAGTTGATCTTTTGACTTTTTTCCGCCTTGGAATCACTGTACGACGCACAGTGGGACGAAATAAAAAAAAATGAGACATGTGTATTTGTGGCGAAACTATTAGGTGTGGCCCTTTGATGTCTTGTACAATGTTTCTACATTTCTTGAGTACTTTAATTTTGTGTTAACAAATTTGATTTAAGGAGTGTACACACCTGGAAAAAAACAAATAACTTTTTTATTTCTTGTTCAAATCAATAATCATGTAATCAAACATTGTAAACTTGGTCATTTCATGAAACTTTGTTTAAGACAAAAACTTTTTATCTCTTAACTGGACGAAGTTGTAGGATGGAAAAGGAATGAAAAATGTAATACCCCCTTAAAACTCGTTTTTTATCATAACTTTTTTATTTGAATTTTCCCATTTTTTAAATGTTCTACAAAGTTTTAGGTATTTTAAAAATACACTTTTAAGTACACGGCAACTAATCACTATCTCTTCATTTGGAGGATTTACGTCGGTTTTAATCATTTTTTTTAGCTATCTTCGAGGATGTGTAGAATACAGGTTGGCAGATATTAGCAGCTAAAGTTAATGTTTATTTATTCTACAACTGATATTGGGTCCAAGAGGGCACTTTATAATGTTTCTAAAAAAAGTGGTTTTTTGATCTTTTTGAGTAAATATTTAGACTTGCTATTGATGTTTGAAAGGAAATAAAGACCAATTTATTAGATAATGAAGCTTATTTGAATATAATAACGTAAAAAAGGCCATCGTTCTACTGCAAATACAAAAAGTACAAAAGGAACAATTTTGTATTCCTACCCAAAGACCAACGATTAAAATTCGGAAGATTTGCAGTAGAACGATAGATTTTTTTTCTCGTTATTACAATCAAATAAGCTTCATTATCTAATAAATTGGCCTTATTTTTTAAACATCAAACGTCAAATATTCATTCAAAAAGATGAAAAAATCACAAAATATGCAACATAATATAATAAGAAGCATAGTTAATTTTTTGAAAAATTGTTAGTTGCCCTCTTGGACCCCCTTATAATTTGTACATCATTATAGAAAGTATCAGTTTTTGAATGACTTAACGTGAGCTTTAGCTGCTAATACCTGCTAACCTGTAATCTACACATCCTCGAAGATAGCTAAAACAAATCATTAAAACCAACGTAAATCCTTCAAATGAAGAGATAGTGATAAGTTGCTATCTACAAACAAGTGTATATTTAAAACACCTAACACTTTGTAGAACATTAAAAAAATAGACAAATTCAAATAAAATAGTGATGATAAAAAAACGACTTTTAAGGGGGTATTACATTTTTCTTACCTTTTCACCCTACAACTTCGTCTTGTTAAGAGATAGAAAATTTTTGCATTGAACAAAGTTTCACGAAATGACCTTATCTACAATGTTTTAATACATGGTTATCAATTTGTACCAGAAATATTTTTTTTTTTAAATCCTGGTGTATACACCTCTTAAATTAAATTTGTTAACACAAAAATAAAGTACTTAAAGAATGTAGAAACATTGTAAAAGACAGAATTAACGTTTATTTTGATCATCCTTTGGTAAAAAGGAAGTAACGTATGCATTTGATAAAATGGCCTTAGTTAGGATGCCAATAAAAACAACATAAGACACTTCAACGGACCAAATTTTCCATAGAGCCTACGTTTATATAACCTGCTGTCTGCTTCCCTATTTTGAAATAATTAGAATAGATCCTCTGTTAGAAGTTCACCCTAATTTTTCTACCGGTCGCAGCTGAAGGACGTTGGGAAAGTTGGTGGTCTTCAGCATAACGTTTAACGGTCCCATAGTGATCTCTTTTTGATTTCTTGGAGAAGGCGGCAACTTCTAGCTTGTACAGGCATACCTCGATATTAAGAAACTTTATTTGTCGACATCTATCGGACATTTCTCACGAATGAAAATTCATCTATACAAATCATTGCAACCAGCAGATTGGAAATTGTCTTATCTATCCGATGGCTTTACTATTTTTCTTCAATCAGGTATAACTAGCGATAAATCGTTGAAAATAGTAAAAAAATAAGGTTGTTTTTTATAGTGGTTTGCCTGTACTTCGCATTGTATAAAGCTCGGTTCAAAGTAAATCTGGACGCACGAATTAATAAACCACCGCCACCCTGGTGGTTGGAACAGAAAAGGTATGACAGGCATTTCTTGATGTTTTATTGACAAAAAAGTTGTCGAAAAGTTTTTTTCGATTGATTGTCGCATCTCGAAATGACCGACCATGGAACTTAAAAAAAAAAATTAATTGTGCACAAACATTTTGAGAATCCTTCGTGGTCTGCTTCAAAACTAGCAAGAGTGTTAAAATTCCCAAAGTTTACGGCGTGTCTTGTAATCAAACATTACAAGGATACTCTGAGTATTGATTCAATTATTCTAAGCGCATCTATCATAAAAGTGGCACTAGGGACAAAGAGCTGAGAAGAAAGGTGTTGAGGTACGTGATTTGACAAAAAAATACGATTCCAACTTTTCCACTGTGCGTAACATGCTTTCAAGAGAAGGATATAAGTCTTTTTGTGCCAGTAAACATCCGAATCGCTCCCTGAAATAAAATTTAGTGGCCAAAAAGCGAACACGATTACTATACGAATGAATTTTGACGAAATTTGATGGCTGTATTTTAATGGATGACAAAACATATGTCAAAGTGGGTTATAAACAAATCCCCGGACGAAATTTTTACCTGGCAACCCTGGAGATGTCTCTTTCAGGTATAAATTTGTTTCTGCTGATAACTTTGCTCGGAAACTAATGATTTGGCAAGGAATCTGCGGTTGTGGCCTTAAGACTAAGGTTTTCATCACATCTCACACAATGACGTCGAATGTTTACATTAAAGAGGGTCTAAAAGCGTATTTTACCCTTCATTTGGCCACACAAGACCAACGTTATGTTTTGGCTGGATCTAGCCAGCTCCACTACTCTAAGGAGGTACTCGAATGGTATGCTGCAAACAATGTTAATTTCGTCGCCAAATCCTCTGAATTGTCCTGAGTTTAGAGCGATCGAGGATGCGGTAAAGAAGTGACAAATGCACAACAAATACGTTTAAAGTGGAATAAGTTCGCCGGTACAGTGTCACCAGCGACTGTGCAGATCATGATGGCATCGATCACAAGTAAAGTGCGACAGTTCATTCGAAACGGTGAAATGTAATATTTTGTATTTGTATATCGTTTGAAAGCTGGCTTTTGTTTGACGTTTTGATCAACGACATAGCTCTGCTACCATTGTTGGGTCTTTGATCTTCGCTATGGCAATACGGTACCCGTCGCCCCAGGGATTAGTTTCAGTGAGCCGAGGTTTGTGTGCTTGTGTTTGGTGCAGGAAAAGTTTACTCTCTGAAAACAGGGGATCCCATACTAAGGAAACCAAATTTAGCATATGGTAGTTTTCGATGATGATGATGATGATGATGATGATGATGACGATGAAATACTACCATCTATTGTAGCAAGTAAACTTTCCATAGCAGTGGAATGATCTGAAAAACGATTTGATTAGGATTCTATTGTTGTTTGTGATCATCAAGCTCCTGTATGAAGGGCCAAAACCGTTTTGGCGAGCCCGTAAGCAGAGACACTTACGCGAAACCCGCGATTATAGGGAAGAGAATCTCCTTCCACAAGCAAGTTCACACCCACAGCACTAGAATCGAGACCTCGATTGACAGAATAAACCCAATAGATGGGGTCGTAGAGCCTGCCTTCGTTTAGCGAAATGTTAAAAATAAGAAGGAGGCAGTCCCATGCTCCCTATCCAAATCGTTTCACTTGGGTGCCCTGATAGCCCCTCCTTTCCCTGTTATATATTATGTCATAGTAAATTTTGTAGTGGTCTCATGATTACGCACCTTGTGTTAGAAAATTTGTCAGAAAGTAAAATTGTTTAGATTTACCGTTCTTTAATTATTGCTCTGTGTCGTCGTGTTATTTCTGCGTTTGAAGAGCTGACTTAAGGGAAAGGCCTATATTGGTTCAGGTACTTTTGAACGTTGATGTGGCAGCCCATTCACACATGAAATCTGCCGCAACCAACTCGACAGAACGTGCCCATACCCCTTTCTGAACCGAAGGACAGGGACTTTGCATGTAGGAGTTTCTAGAGGTCAAAATTGTTGCTTTGGTAGTTGGAGGCCCCTTACCTCTCTAGAATAGGAGGCTCCCATATTCAGAAAGGGGGGCGGTTCATACAAACAAAACTGAAATTTCGGTATAACACGGGAACTAATCAAGCACATTAAACTAAATTTGACGTGTGGCGGTTTTGAAGGAAAAAAAATGTTTCCACAGTGTTTCGAGACCCTTCCTCTCTCTGGTAGGGAGGGGAGTCTCATACAAATGAAACACAAATTGAAATTAAATATTATATTTATACCTACTGTTATAAAAATGTGTATGCAAGGGTTTTTGGGGCCGGAGATGGTTCTTATCATGGTTTGAGACTCCTCTCCCGTCTGAAGGGGAGCTCTCACACAAATGAAACTTAAATGTCTGCATAAGTAATACAATAATAAAGACAATGGAACCACATCTGGCATCTAGGGATTTTTGGAGACAACACACTTAGAATTTTTCACAGAAATCTGTTAAGTTTTACCGAATTCTCAATAGCTGAACCTTCGGTAATCCGATTTTACGGATTTCGGTGAAATTTTTCAGTTATCTGTAAAAAATTACCGGATTTCGGTAAAATTTTACCAAGCGATCAGCTGTTGAGAATTCGGTAAAAATTTACAGATATCTGTAAAATAATCTGAGTGTGAAATGTATGTATGGTAGTTTGAGACCCCCACCGTGTCAGAAAGGTGTGGCTCTTATACAATTGAAACAGATTTTTTTTTTTTGCGTGCTTATATCTACTTAACGAGCTATTCATAATAATAAACTAACCTGAACTAAAAAAATCTAACGTGTGTCATTCTGTGGAACTGCGGGTACTTTTGAATATCTTTTCCGAAAAGTGGAATGAGGAACATCAAAGTCAAATTCGATGGAACAGCGATTAAAGGATCGACACATACTTCAAAATGGTTTGTTATGCCCGTTATTTGTTTGAGTACCGTGTAGAATAAAGAACGAAGACGAGCGAAGTGGACAATAGGGAATATTTATGTTGAGATGCGAAAACAATCGATGACAATCAATTTTCGATTGAAGAAGGTCAGAAACAAAGAGCGTGTTTGAAACATCAAGACGTATACTCAGAAACTCTAGACCTTTAAGTTCACATCGCGCATCATAGCTGGGCAAAATGATTGGATCATTCCATGGACGGTGTCTTAAAAGCGCAGAAATTTGCGCTGAATCGCCTCGATATGTAAGATGCTATTCTGATAGTACGGCACCCAAACGACAGACGAGTATTTTAATATTTACCTCACTAACGAACAGCGCAGTGATTTTAAACATTGTACTTTTTTTGCAGTTTTTTGCAATGCGAATTATGAAACCAAGTGTCTGTGAGGGTTTGGAGGTTAGAAAAGCGACATGTTCCTTAAACGTCTAATAACACACCTAGATCCTTAACAACAGATTCCCTTTTGGGAATTGTAGATCCAATTTTATTGTGAAAGTCAATAGAACTGCGTTTGCGGGAAAATACGATTTGTTTCACATAACTCGGTGAATATACCGAGCTGACATTGTAAAAATGCAGCTTCTCGAATATCATTGACAGTTTAATGCAGCTTAAAATCAACTTCAAATGAAAGTTTGAAAGATCCAAGTAGCATATTGACATCATTGAGATACACTAGAAATATTAACGGCCCTAAGTGGCTACCTTGTGGTTCTCTTGATGGGATTGGTAATATAATACTTATGCTTGAAATTGCAATATAATGTCATAGGTGATTAATTTCATAGATATTTAAATAAACAAAGAATAGACCTCTAATTGTCCCTAGAGATATGATTTTTTTTTTTTATTATGCTGATAAGTGTTCAATAAACTACATTATTTATTTTAACCTAAAAAAAATGTATTACATAGTCAAAATTTGCAAAATTTTAAAACTTTTTTATATATAGAGGGATAGAATTTCAATTTTCAGACAGCTAAGAAAAATTACTATTTCAATAATTTTTTATATTACTTTCAAATAATTTTCTTTAACTATTCATCTGAAAATTCAGGGAGGGAACCCGAGGCAGTTGTTAATCTCACGCCAAAGTCACGAGGTCAAATCTTGTCATCGGATAAGCTATGAAAAAACCCAAAAGAGGTATATAAGAAACTACGGCAGGTGATGGAAAATAGGATAATCAAGAATCAAATATAAAAACCAGGCTGTTCACACAGTTATAATTAATCCGCTGTAAAAAATTGCAATCGAAGAATAAATTTTGTGTGAGTCAATGTATAGAGTATACATAGGTAAAATTTGTAACAGCTGCCAAAAATATTTCTCTGTGTTAGTTAACTTTAAACTTGAGTATTTTAATTTTAATTCTGAAGGAAAACTTAACAATGAACTTTTTGTAATAAACTAGAAAAAGGTCTTGCTTATACAAATAAATAACAAATACTATGAGAGTGTTATTTATGTTCTCGAAATTCATTGAACTTTGAAAACAGGTTTTTCTTTGACAGGGACTGTATAAAAAATAAGGTATGCAGATATTTGCAGCATATAAAAACATGATATTCGAACAAATGGATGATTCTATAGTGTACGGAATTGAAATTTAACATTGTGGAGACCGGATGAAATTAATATTTTTTTTTTACGAATTGGAAAATTTTCGATCGAACAATTTTCATCAAGTTTCGGACAAGTGTTTCATCTCATTTTTTGGACGCCTTAGCCCAAGTTTTGAAATCCTGCATATTCTCAACTGCTTTACCAGTTTTTTTTTATAAAGAACCTTCTCCATAATTCGATGGGCCGAAGCTGAGGGCAAATTAATGGATTGATGTCTTTCTCAACGAAATATATACCCTTTTCCGTGAGCCAATTGAGAGTTGTTTTGGCGTAATGCACCAACGGTAAATGCGGCCAAAACAGTGCAGCGACACTTTGCTTCTGATATAAAGACAGCAACCTCTTCTGCAGACACTCAGATGTGGAGCTAGAACATCTTAGAAAATGTTGCTAATGTTTATTATAGACTTTTGGATAAGAGCGCGTGAGAGAGAGAGTGAGAGAACTTTTCACTGAACATTTATTTTCGTTTATTGGCTTTCACTCATTTGGGCCTGTTCATAAACCACGTAGACTCATTTTTGAAAATCTCGAACCCCCCTCTCCCCCCTCGTGGACTTTTCTCCATACAATTTTTTAAAATTTAGTATAAAGCGTGGACTTTGGTCAACCCCCTCCCTCCAAAAAAACTCTACGTGGTTTATGAACAGCCCCTTTCGTTAACATCGATTTTGTACATAGAACAAGTGCCTCGTATACTGTCTTTTAGCATAACTGTATGACAGAGAAAGGGAAATAAGAATATCAAAAAGTATTTTCAAACGCATTAGATCTAAAAAAGGAAATAAGGAATCAAAAAAACATTCTCAAACGCATTAGATAGCATCCCGATATTCTATTACACATAGAGATTGTCAATACGTGTGCGCATTTGCTGTAATAAGCATTCTTATTAAGTTTCAACTATATCAATTCAAACTAAAAAACGAAATTTTTTTGTTCAAAAATGCAAAAAATTGTACTCGGCCATTTGCCAATACACATGAGGAGTATGAATATGTTTTGATAAAATCGTAGACTCCTGATTTAAGGTGGAAATATGAAACAGCTAGACGGAATGGATCATTATTTTTTTATAATCTTGAAGAAATATGCACTTGCTCCGAAAGATACCTTCTTTTGATTCTTTGCACATGGGCCTCTCATGGCGATACATATTCCTGTATTCGAAAGCAAACTTCTGAACCAAGCGCTTACCTAAACCGGGTAAGATGGTTCCTTCTTTCAAACATGAGCAGTTTTTCGGAATTTCACTGATCAAACAAATGTAATTCTCATGATTTCATGCATTTCAATTTAAGAAATTTTGAACCGTCTTTTGAATTATGTGAGAAACTAATGTTTGATAATTTTGAGCTTCAATAAAATTGCATTTTTCTCATTTTACTTTTAAGACGTTGTGTGGAATCAAAGGATTAAAGATGTTTGGATAAATGGCTTCGAACCCTTAAATTACTTGGCATGGTTTTTCACAGTAGAATCCGATTTTAAGTTTCGAATTTTCTCAATTTAGTTATTCGTCCTTTGGAACAATAGTTACAATAAACTTTCTCAGGAAAATCTTACTTAAAAATGATTGACGATTATCAAAACATGGTGAGAGATAGTTTGGTCAAACTAAAGCAAAACAAATGGGACAAGTATATAAGAACTTCACAATATAAATAAAATATTCACATAAATATACATTGACCTATTTTACTTCATTATCACGATCAGATCCATCTGTAAACTCATACCTGCCACGCAAACGAGAAATATTTTTTCTGCACTTCACCTCACGCGTAGTAAATTGAAAGAGATTTCAGCTCTGGTTAATAACGACTGAGAGAAAGTCCTTTGAGGCGCACCAAAAACTCCAGCCACCGTCACAATCCCGGTATCCGTTGACCAAAAAAAAGGTAGTAAGCTTGATTCTCTCCCGCATGACATAAGGTCCGGGGTACGATAATATTCTTGATATATTTCGGCCACTCGTAGTCTGGACTGCAAACAACTTGAACTGTGAACAGCATATCTGTCGAATATAGATTTTCCCGATATATTTTTGAGAGTTGCTCTAGTGGATTATTCCTTTCAAGAAAATTCCAAATGTTGAGCTCTAACTCTACGTCAACAGTTCATAGGAGCAACAAAAAAACAGCACGAATCAGTCTCCAGCACGAAAACTTATAAAGTATCTTCACAAACGTCTGTATGCCAAACGTTTATATGCCAAACGAGGTATCATCATTTGAACTTATTAAACAAGCATTTTCTCACGAGTTACCATGGCCCAGTGAGATGAGCCACGGATTTAATAACAGCTTTTCAAAAATTCAGGATCGAATCCCATGTCAGATACATAGAATAACTCAAGGATGAGTTGTGTCAGGGACATAACTGCAAAGTAGACGTATTGATGGGAAGAAATTAATGTCATCGAATAAACAAATTTCTACTTTATTTTATTCAGTCTAAAGTATCATGAAATTCTATGCTTTTAGTGTGTGTGGCTTTACTATTGGTTCTCAGCAGAAATTATGAAATTCAACTCTTTAGAACTCATGAAGTGACCCTGGAAAGGGCCGTTTGATATTTTGTTGTTAGTTGTTCCAGGTATTGTTGAGTAGTACCGACAATCGTCAAGCGTTAGGTGATGGTTGGTTGTCGAATGGGTAGATGCAATCGTTCCGGATCATGTTCCACGACGGTGACAGTGGCAAATATAAAACCAATACGAATAGGTAAAGAATGGGCCGAGGCTACGTCCATCGGAAAGACCTCATCCTCCTTCGTGTGATACTTCTTGATAAAGGCGGCAACTTCGTACTGTATATCCGTTCACCGCAAGTCCCGAGGAAAAGAACAGCGGTTTGGACATTTTCTTCTCGCTGAGCGTCTTCTTCGGGACATTGTGGTTCGCAAATATATGCTACGTCAACACTTACCTCCTGGCGGGTGACATAAAGCACCCGGTCCCCTGTCAGTCGTTGCCGTCTATCTGGAATGGTTTTTGAGTCTACTTTGACATAGGTCAAAATGCATCCGGTCACTGCAAAACTCGCGAATACAATGTTCGGGCCCTTGTTGCTCCGCGCTTCTTCTTGTCTGCACTTTGAAGATTTTCTGCTTCTTGTAGGTTCCGTTTCTTGATACGTTGATTCATTCCAACGCTGGTTCCTGCTTTATTGGCCAAATCACGCATCGACATTGATTTGTTCTTCCAAATTAGAATTAGGATGATCCGGTGTTTCTGCCTCTTACTGGTAGTTCATCCAGAGATCAGTGTTTCCAAAACTTGGTTATGATGGATTTTACACTCGCGTGATGAATTCCAAATCGCTTCGCCAATTGTCGCATAGTTACACCCTTTTTACGTAGCCATGTGTCCAAAACTTTAATTTAAGCGTATTTTTCAATGCGCAACATTTTGCAAACGAAGAATTCAAAACCGTGCAAGTAAACAAACGAAAGGTGACAGTCAAACGTACAGCATGCTATGATGAATACATCAAAACCACCACAAATACACGCGTGCAACGCAAATGTACTTGGATAACTTATTTTCGATACATACCTTAAATTGTAAGTCACCGTAATCCGAATAATTTATAAGATAAAATAAAGTTCTTCAAATCATATAGAATGTAAAGTTAAGGTGATCAATCCAAGGTTATGGTACGGAAGAGTAAAATTGCATTGCATTTACATGAAGGGTTTTTTTTTTAAATAAAAACAAACAATGACTAACTACTGACAGACGCTTTTTACCAAATAGCTCAGCTATAGTTGAGTACGCGATGCTTCCCGAGAATCTAGGTGGTACGGTGTGAGGTCATAGTGTTGCACTGCTAAAATAGGTTTAGTACCGAACCTGTACGGTTGCTCTTAAATCGGATGGATGATTTTGATTTTTAAATTTGTCAATCCCAGTTACATTTATTCAAATTTGAGTGACTCTTCTTTTGCAGACAGTCAGTCAAAACGACTCAAAATTTTGTGAAATATGTAGCCTTTCACATTTTTTGACAAAATGAAAATTCAAGTAGAATAACTTTTCGGACAAAGCACAAAGCACAATGCAGCATTCCATCGACTAACCCCTCGTCCTCGTTTCATCAAGCATGATCCAGCTTACTGCAGCCTCCGGTGGCAGCTTTTCTCCCGAACCTCCTGTGCAGCTTGCCAGTCAGTGGATGCTGCTAGTCGGACAATTATCCTTTGATGAAGTGTTCTTATTTTAATAATTCCTCACGCTCTAGCAGCTTGATTGTTTGCCGTCGACGGCATCGGTCCGAGGCGTGGGTGCCACTCCTTTTCCGACGACGACGACAATCATCGCACTTGTGACGGCGACGACGACCATGATGATGATGATGGAACCAGGAAAAAAAGGGAACGTTTAGTTGGGAGCAGCCATTCGGAATGCGAACGTGGCAAATAATAACTACCCCGGAATTGCTAACAAGATGATGAATTGCTTCGTTTGCTCCAATTTGTATGTAACGCACCGTCCGTCCAGCCATTCTTCCATCGTCGTCGTCGTTTTTCTAGCCATCAACAGTCGTCGACAGCTGTTCTGTCGCGAAGATAGAGGAAGAAAATGGGAAAGTGGTGGGTTGGGAAAAACTTAATAAATGCCGCCACCAACCGCTATTGTTTTAATTGTTGTAATCGTTGAGCGCGGTCGGAAGTGGGGGGAAACGCCAGGGAGTCCAAGAAGAAATTGTTCTCAGTCCTTGGGAGAAGAGGGCGATTTGGGTTCAGTTATTACAAGGATTAGTTCAAGTAATTAAGGCCGCGCGTCCACTTCGAAAATGGACAATCGTCGATAATGGTCCACCACAAAGAAATTGGACGACTTCGTAAAAAAAGGCAGCATGGAACTATTCGTGGACAAAAGCGAAAAGGCGATTATCTTTGCTCAGCTGTGAAATTGAAATAAAATGCAAATTCAGTGACTGGCAGCAGTCCTTAGCAGTGAAGACTTTAGACGGCGAGTTCGAATATAGAGTACCGCACTAGCATTTTCTGGATACCGCACATAACGACGGTAACGACGAAGACGACGGCGATGGTGAACGCCATTACTTCGAAGTAGACGGCAAAGTTCTCTTTTTAGCGTTCGGCTAATTTTCTGTCAGTTTTTTTTTTCTCGTCGTTGAATTTGTCAGTAAACGTGACGTTAGTGCAGGTCACCCGGGTAGAAATATCTTGAGATTTGGTTGTCACTCAAAGACTTTAAGTAACTGGACATGCAGTTCTCAGTTGGTGATACAGTTAGTTTCGCGAGACTTTCAACTTCAAACTTCAACGACTAAATTTTTCCTCGGGAACCGAAGATAAGATCAAAAAAGTGCATACTTTGACTTCGGTCTCGTCCCTCCCCTCCCGACACTATTCACTAAAGCGATGAAGTCCTTATCTTTCAAACTTTTCTCCCGCGTCTCATCATCAACGGCGTCGCGAAATTGGATCCCTAATTTGCTGACGGAATATTCTTCGTGTGCACGATTGCCACAGCACCCTCCCCCCCTCCCCACCTTATCCGTCCGGAGAGAGAAAAGTTACACTACGTCTTAGTGATGCCTCCCAGGAGGGGGACCGAAATTAGCGAAATGAATTTTCAGATTATGGAAAATGGATACACGTGCTGAATGCGTGGAAATGGATCATCCGGCGGAGCCCTACATCGCCCCGTGAACAGCTGGTGTCTCCGGGGGCGAACAAAGGAAGTCATCATGTGTGACCTTATTTTTCCGATCCACTGCTGTAATAATTTTCCACTCTCCGTGTGACGACTTCAACGAGCTGGAAGAACTCTACGGGGCCCGGCTTCTAATGAAAGGAAATGTCAATCCTTGTCTTATCGAGTCCCAGCTGTTCCTTTTGTCAAGATGACCCGATTCCATACACTCCACTATTAGATGTCCATCAAACCCCCCCCCCCCCCTCCCAAGCCCACTTTATGATGGCTACGATGATGATAGTCGTTACAAATATACTTCTAGCCTCTGCCTGGAAGTAAATTTGATGGTGGTATGGTGCAAGGAAAATTTTGCTTGTCCCAGCAGCATGTCCTTTCTCCATCATAACTTCACGATTGGACGACTGAAGAACTGAACCGACTTGGACAATTTATGCAAATCCCATAACGAACGACGCAAATGACAACTCACTCGGGCTCTATCTTTATGGACAAGTTGTAGTTTTCCCAGGGCCTGAATAATTGATTGGGGATCCTCTCGAAGAGGAAAGGGGGGGGAGGTGGGTTGGTAGGAAAAGAAAAAAAAAGTTCCACTTGATGACAGGCCAAGCAACAAAAGGAGGACTCTGATATGAGGGTTTTAATCGATTGATGTGGAATCGACAACGGATTGTAGTCAGCTGAAAAGAGCTGTCATTTTGCTGGTTGGAAATAACAGGGCAATGGATTTAAGTGCATGTACTGGTTTATTAAAATAAACGTTGCATAAAGTTTCCTAATACGTGATACTGTGTCTCGATCGTAAAGACATATGAGTTTCCGTATAAAATAAATAAATTAAAACTTCTTCCTAACGGGTATTGTTCTTGTTTAAGTACAGTTCGTATTTACCAACAATATTCTCCACTACACAGTTTGACAGAATCGTGTAATTTTCTGACATTTCTTTGTTAATTCGACATGAAATTTTCATAAGGACCAATGTCGCAAACGTAAACAAAGCTTTCTTACGCAAAGGTCGCGAGAATGCTAGATGAATCATAGCGAATTACCACGATATTTGTACCAAAAGGGAGTTCCCCTCTACAATAGAAGTGGCATAGAAATGTTCGACTTTGATTCGTAATTAATTTCAAGCACTCGCGAAGCGCAAAAATTAACGTTGCTAAACCACCCGCTAGATATGCAATAATTTTCAAGCTTTTCACGCATGCATGCACATTGTCTTCATTTGCTGCTTCTGACCAGCAAATGGCCGTTTCCTACATGCACTGGTCTTCTTTTTTTTCACTCCACACTCTGCCAAAAATTAAATCCCCGCTATGAGGCGACTCTATATCGAGCTTCAAAACTGCTTATAATCATCGCGACAAAGCGGACAAACACTCAAACTTAATAATGTATTCCGAATAACTACTACCATAGACTAGCTCTAAGACCCGCAGGTTTCAAACAAATACGATTTTTTTCTTGGCTCAGTCAGTACTAGCACAGAGAACAGACATTCAAGCTTGAGTGCCCTTCGTGTGTAAATTTTTGTAACTGCTATTTTAAAATTTCAGCTAGTTTCCGTTAGTTTTGGTGAATCGTATGTTGATGGCCCCAGTTGCCCTCCTCGAGATTTGATAGTCAGTCAATTTTAGTTTGGTGCAACATAGACTAGGCGGCGTAGTTTTTCCAACGGTTTGCTTTTAAAAATTTACACAGTAAATTGGGAAAAAAATGTTCGAGCCTGGATGTCTGTTCTCTGTGGTACTAGCACATCGGTCCCAAGCTCGGTCCCAAACTTAATAATGCGCCCCTTATAATGAACTCACACGAATACACTATTAAATATTCTGTCAAAATAACACAGCAAATCAAAACAAAGGCGCAAATATGTATAGCAACGTGCTGGCTTCAAGGTGTACCTCGGAGCAAGAGGCTCTACAACAGTAAAACAATTTCAAATCGCTAGTTGCATATTGATTGTTGCTACTACCACTAATGAACAAAACTAATCTGATGGAAATCTTCTTCCGGGTGCTAGAAACGAAGCACAAAATACCAAACAAATGTGGAAATACTACCGACACTCACAGGTTTCGTGAGGGAATCTATTGTATTCACTACGTCTTTCCCAAAGCACGCGGATATTGTATGATATCATTGTTAATTGAAGTTAAATTACGAATTATTGTTTAATTTTATTTTTTTTGCGAAAGCGACGCAGCAAAAACAAAACACATCAGTTTCAAAGCACGGCTTGCTGCGATCCGGCCCTATGGTGGAATGCTTAGTACCTATAAATGAATCTCATAGTAAATGATCACTGTAGTGAACTCAGAATTATAGCATAGATATTGGTCTCTTGCGTCTAGACCATCGACAGAGTTGGAAGATTATTCATTTTACGGATCCGAAACGACTAATTTAGGAAAGGTCCATTAATTATGTCACGCAGTAAAGGGGGAGCGGGTATTTGGGAAAACGTGAAGGTCCATACAAAAAACTTGATAAGAGGGGGGGGGGCTGTGGGTATAAAAAGTCACTTTTTGGGTGAAATAATTAATGGACGTTCCCTCAGTGAATATTATAGTTTTCATAATATATGTTTGAATGTGAGGACGCGCTTTCGACGCATTTGCCGCGTTTGTCGCCACAATACACCTGTTAAGTTATATCAAGCTGAACAATGCATTAGGTCCTAAGTAA
This sequence comes from Aedes japonicus, assembly GCA_034211315.2. Lineage (NCBI taxonomy): Eukaryota > Metazoa > Arthropoda > Insecta > Diptera > Culicidae > Aedes > Aedes japonicus. The sequence goes on from JASCZW010004962.1 coordinate 42,577, forward strand.
CATTCAGAGACTCTCTCCGTCGACTTTCTCTTTGCCTTCTTACGGCTATGTAAAAACTTGTTCAAGTATTTTCAACACATAGTACGGTAATATAAAGTGTAATTAAGGATCCAATACGCAAACAACACCAGCAAAACGTTTAATAGACAAACTATTAACGAAAGAAAAATCGACAAAAAGAATCTCTCAATGTTACTTCGTTTTTGAATTGAATTGTATTTTATTTTGTTCGACCTTCTTTTTAATGTATGTTCATGTCATGTAATGTTTTGCTGAAAAGATATGAGGTTTTTACGCCCAATTCAAACGGGCTTTTCCTCATCGGTGATAGTTCATTAAGGCACCAAGCCAGATGATGAAAAATAAATAAATAAAATAAAATAAAATAAGTACCTAATGCATTGTTCTGCTTGATATATTGAAATCTAGACAAAATAGTCAAAAGGTCGAAAGTAACATTTGTAAACAATGACTTCTAGCGTATTTATCTGGGATCTGCTTGTGGGAGCATACAAAATTGCAACAGAAACAGATACAGGGAGTTATTACCTTTCCGTGGGTAGTGGATATAGATGTAAGCAACCTGGCATTTCTGGGAAATTTACGTTTTAAGTCATTGTTTACAATTGTTACTTTCGACCTTTTGACGATTTTGTCTAGAAATAAAGTTCAAGACATTTTTGTTCATCCATGCACCCCCCGGAATGACTTTCTTTTGACAGATACGTGTTCATTTAAGAGAGTCTATTCATCTTAGAAAACGTACACGCTAAGCTCAGTTTACCCATAATCGCAAAAAAGTGCACATACTCATTTAGGGGTAAGTTGACTTTACCCATATTTGAGTAAATTCGTATGGGAAAAAATACTCAAATATGGGTAAGTAGAAACATACCCATAAATGGGTATGTGCACTTTTAGTGATTATGGGTATTCTTTACCTATATTTGGGTAAACTGATCTTAGCGTGTATGTCTTTTCAACGTTACTCTTGTTGCAGCGAGGTACTACTTTTGTTCGCTCGCTTTTGTCGTGGAAGTCGACCAGTTCGGATCGATTTTGTTGAAGACTGGGAAAACCCAATGACAACTATATAAAGTCTGGGACAACGCACTGCTTGCTTGTATTGGAAGCAAACATAATGTAAACATTGCTGAGCCGACGAGTGATGACGTAGCACTATTGAACTTTCTTTTGGCAGGCATAGGTTCAGATAAAAAAAAATCGGTTCAAACGTTTATTATGAATACTTAATGGTAGAAATAATCATAATACAAATCCAAAAATTGCTCCATAAAAGCTGCCTCGCAAATGATATCTTGTTAAGCGTTGTGAGCATTAACAATCATTAGATTTTTGATATTTATTAAAGAATTGATTTGGCCAAAACCGATTGTCATCTTTTTACTATGAGTTGTGCATATTCTCCTCATAAACAAACATAAATTTCTCAATCATAACAATCTTAACAATCTGTGTTAACTTCTGTTCGTTTGACATTTCTCAAACTAGCATGTCATGTTCATGCATTTCTGCAATTGTTTTTACTTTTAAATTACTTGATTATAACCTATTTGTTATTATGATGCTAGAAACTACCAAGATAAGACATCATCATGTTGGAAGTATGTTATTCAAAGCATTCAAAGCATTGAAAACGTAATATTCGTGATGAAGAAGGAGATGTTCGCTCATCACCATGAGGCACCAAGAGTGAACATTAATGTTTTTGGCTAGAATGAAATATATGAAGAGAAAGTTTTGAGAGTTCCGTCAGTGTGCGGCAGGCTTGGAAATAGAACAGATGTTTAGGAAATTGAGCGAAAGGGCATGTGTACAGTGGTACTCGAACCAAAAACGACCATTTTTACCTAACATCCCACTGCGGGGTAGGTCGAAGCACGGACTAAGTCCGCCACTTCGACAGGCAAAAATGTCCAGTTTGGAAGACGCTCATGTACCACTGTGGCTTGTATAGTTATTCTAGCGATCTAATGTGTGCAAAAACTCACAAGAACACGAGTCCCTTTGAATCTCGCAGAGCGTTACGGCAAGGTGATGGATTGTTGTGTTTGTTGTTTAACATTGCACTGGAGGGTGTGATTCGAAGAGCTGGGATAGACACGAGTGGCACGATCTTCAGGAAGTCTGTCCAACTATTTCGCTTCGCCGACGACGTTGATATCGTAGCATGTAACTTTGAGATGATGGCGGAAACGTACATCAGACTTAAGGCTGAAGTTGGTAAGATTAGGCTTGTGATTAATGCGTTGAAAACAAAATACATGAAGGGAAGAGGCTCACGAGAAGACAATCTAAGCCTCCTAGCACGAGTTCAGATCGACGGTGATGACATCGAAGTAGTAGACAAATTCGTGAATCTGGGCTCATTGGTGACCGCCGATAACGACACCAGCAGAGAAATACAGAGGCGCATTATGGCTGGCAATCGTTCTTTGGACACCGAAGGACGCTATAATCGAACAAAGTTGACCATCTACAAGACATTAATTAGACCGGTAGTTCTCTATGGCCTCGAAATAGGCATTGTGGAGGATTATGGAGAGCTATTAACGTTAATTTACCACATAATCTAATTGTTATGTTCTGTATTCTCCGTGCGTGGAGTAACAATTATGATGTAGAAGGAGATGGTTGCTCATCACTATGATTGGTGCCTGTAATGGTGGACAGTAATGTTTGCTAGAATGAAAGATATGAAGAGAAAGTGTTGAAAGTTCCGTCTGTGTATAATAGGTAGAAAATTCGTTAATTTACCAGTTTGATATGCGAACTAATACTTATTGAAACGAACCTTGTCAAGGACGATGATTTTATGGGCTCATCAATTATTTTTTCCATTATTGTAGTATAATAGATTATAAACTAATCGGTCTGAAGCATTTTGACGACTTATTAGCCTTTGGAATAAATAAAACCTTAACTTGACGCCAAGTTTTCGGAATACAACTCAATGTTAAACTTGAACTCAACAAGTATCTGAGAATAAGTCTCAAAGTTTCCTTACCTTTCTGAAGTAGTACTGGAAAAATTCCATTCCTACCTGGCGACTTGGAAGGTTTAAAAAAATCTTTCTGTTTTTCTGTAAAAATATTATTGGACAGATTTTGCACATTTTCCTGGCACGCTTTAATCCAGCTGCTTGATTTGTTGTATTTTAAACTCTCACGCTGGTTTACTAGAGTCAGTTTACTCCACACGTAAGTCTTGGTCATAATTTAAGTCGGAAATTGAACATGGACACTTTCCATTTCATCATTATTTCTAATTTTAATATTAATCTGCCATAGCATCAATCTTCCATTAGATTAGGAACTGTTATTAATGGTTTGATTAGCGAGGACATATATCAGGAGAAAATAATGTATTTTTAGAGACGAGTAAAATTTCCCTTCGATTATTTGCTAGCGAAAGCAAGCATAAACAACATTATTGTTTGCAATCTTTCATAGAGCATGCAACATTGTTCGAAATCTTCCGTACAACAAACCTGATTCGAGTGATATCTGGCTTAAATTGACATGAAAAATCCCATTTGTTTATGCCAGATCTAGCATTATCTTAATGTGCATTAGATAACGCAGAAAATTGAATGTTTCTTTAAAACTGTGTTTGCTCTAAATAATGTCATATTTTTTTTCAAAGCCATTTACTGACAAAAAATATCCCACAAGTACCAGTGGATGATCGAAAAAAAAGTAATTGTATTTAATCATGTTTCCGCCATCTTAGGCACGAACCAGTAGCAACCAGTTAGAGAAATATTTACCTCATCACGGCACGGCAAATTAGATTTTCAACATCAACATGCAGGCCAAACTCAATTTTCGCTCATCCCACCCCATTTCCCTCCAGCCCCTCCCAAATGGGACGGGGAAAAACCATCATCGCTCCAACGTTAGTTTAAATAATAATTATAATAATGCAGATTGCATGCAAATTTACCCCTTCAGGCCGGCAGGTCCCATCACCGAGAAGGGAACCAACCTGCACATTGTAGGCCACTAACGGAGCGTATGCTTGGAAATGGCAAAAAAAATAGAAAAGAAAACACTGTTGTACATCACTTGCAACTTTGCGTGTGCATATGGCCATAAATTACATCAGTCATGGCCCTCCTTCTCTGGAGCCTTTCAGTGCATGCTGCAGTTCTTCTGTGCGGTGAAAAACTGCACTCCACCACACTGCAAACTCATAATATCCCATCTCCCATTCGGCATCCCATTCTCCCAAAGTGTGTAAGTGGTGTCGGCTGCAACAAAACTCTTCACTTTCAACGTGATTTGCATCGCTTCTGCAGCTCGGGCTGATCCTTCTGCATACGAACACTCCATCGGACGGGATGCAAAACAAATGAACTTTCCTCCCGAAATTGAGCAAAATGCTCCTGCTGCCACTCGGATGGAGGAAGGTGGATCAAAATTAAATTTCCAAGATTTATAGCTTATCTCGAACAATTTCGTTCCATCCAAGTTTTTGCCGGCCAGGACGACGACGACGAAGAAGACGCCGACGTGCACGTCAAGAAGTGCCTTCCTCCATGTGAGCTCTTGTGGCCTGGCTAAGTAAAGGCACAGCACCAACAGCAATCACGAGTGGCTAGTAACTAAATAAATTTCCAATTAATTTTCTCTGCCAGTCTTATCCTGCGACTTCGGTACAGGACCGTAGGAAAATCAACTGGTAACTAACCAACTCGTACAAAGTCACCGGTCCGAAGTGGATTTCTGGCTTTGTGTAAAAGAATAAGAAACTAGTAGAACTGGTCTCCGTCCAGAACCGGCACGAGAAATTCCATTAAATTCAATTAAACCAAATTTAATCCACCACTAACAGTATGTCTACACAAATAAGAAGGGTGAAAGCGAAAGCCACAAATCTGCGTCCCCCCTTCAGGAGTTGGTTCGGTTCTTAAGGGAAAAGAAATATCTGCTCTCGATGGTTTTATCACGATGAACAACAACACGGCGGCAGCTCCAATGAACGCTTAAGCTGTTTTATTGGGAAAGTTGTGGCCAAAGTTTTATCCCCCCGATGGATTACGAGTTGGAGGACGCGGACGAACGGGAGAAGGATATGCTTCTCAATCTGAAGTGGGTCGTTTCCTGTTGTTTGTATTGTTTTTTGCGCAGATCTCGCCGAACAATGTCAATAGCACGATTGTGTTTGGGGTGTGGAACTGAAGTCGATTTCGGTTGGCAGAGGTTTTGGCAAAGGTGAGGTGACAACAGGTTTTCTGGAAATCGAAAGCGATAAACTTTTCCGACGGCAACATCTGCGGAGATGATGAAAGTGGCGGCAGTTGGTGGAAGTCTATGTGGATCGGTTAATTAATTTTGCTGTGAGTGGGGATGAGGAGCGTTGATGGAGGCAAGAAGCTGGTCGGATATAACTTTATCGGTAGAGATTTTTTCAATTTGCTTTGTTTCATAGACTGATCAGAAGAAACAAGTGAATTGTCTGAAACAGCTATTAATCTGGACAAAAATTAACCTAAATTAGAGTAATTTACAAACGACATTTCAGTTTGACCGAATTTCATACGACATTTCAATCAATTTCATAACGACATTGTTTGCAATATTTCAAGCGCCATTCGACAAAGTTTGCAATTTTTCATACAACAGACTTCAGGCGTAATCTGTCTTCAATTTACATGAAATATCTCATTTTTTTTGTGCCAAATCTAGCATTCCTTTTATGTGCATTGAATATCGCAGAAAATTCAATGTTTCTTTATCTCCGTGTAAATATTGTATGAAATACACATCCCAATGACAATCGTTTTTAACTAAAAACTAGCATGGAAACATAATAGAGGGTGTTTCGATCAAAATTTGGTCGACTTAAACTTAAAGCATTTCCTTTCATCGTGCTTTAAAAAATTTTGCACACCCCTCAGTTTGAAGATGTGTGCGTGTAACATCATGCCTCTATTTTGATTTTTCGTTTAACACTTCAGTTATCAAAATGTCGTCGAAGGTGTCGAGAAGCAACGCATCAAAATTTTTCACGTGCATGGTGAAAATCCAAACTACTCTCACGTGGTTAAATTGTGGAATGTGGCTAAATCAACTGTTACCAATGTATTAAAAAAGTTCGGTGAACGTTTGTCGACAGCCAGAAAAGCTGGATTGAGGAAAAATCGGAGACGGAGTCCACAGCGATGACAAATAGAATTTCCCGCTGTTTCGAGTGGAACCCCTATCTGTCCGTCCGAGTTGTCGCATACAAGCTGGAAATGCCACCTTCAACCGTGGATAGAGCTAAAAAACGAGCTGGACTGTCGACTTACATGACAGTGGTCCAAATCGCGACAATAAACAAAACACGTCGGCCAAAGCACGATCGCGAAAGTTTTACACGACGATGCTGACGAGGTGACGAAACTGTCAAAATTAGCAAAGAAATATCTGGTGTGGCAGGCCATCTGTACCTGGAGCTTGAAAAGCAACGTTTACATTGCGACCGGAACCGTCAACCAGGAAATTTATCTGAGCGAGTGCCTACAAAAACGTCTACTGCCTTTCCTGAAGCGACACAATTGTTTCGTTCTATTTTGGCAAGATTTGGCATCTTGCCATTACGGAAAAAATGCCATGGAGTGGTATGTTGCCAACAACGTTCAAGTGGTGCCCCCAAGGATAAGAACCCTCCCAACAGCTAAGAGCTCCAGCCAATCTTACAATATTGGGCCATCGTCAAGCGGAACCTTAAGAAGACTCAAAAAAAACTGTTGTGAGTGAGAAACAGTTCAAGGCAAACTGGCGTTCTGTGGCGAATAAAGTGGACAAAATCTTATTATTAGTATTATTTATTTTAATTCATCCGACTTTTGTGTCTACATGAATGGAGTTTAAACTCAATTAAATAAAAAAATAAAATTGAACAAAAAACACAACGTCTCTACTCAATACTCAATACATAAATTTTAAAACTACAACATTCTTTGTATCCTGTTTCGGAACTTGTTGGATGATTCGCCGAATTCAAAGGCAGATTCAACTGCTGAAAAAGTCCTAATAATGGCCGTCAGTGGTTCGTGGTAGGGCATGCAATACCGGGGCATTTTTCCAATACCGGTATTTCGGTATTTCTAAATTTCAATACCGGTAAAAACCGGTAAACCGGTATTGAAAAATATAAAAAGAAATTTCTTTAGAATTCACAGAGTTTCACTTTATTCTTATTTAATGTAATGTATTGTAGCTTACTTCAAGCTCAAAAAATAACTCTTAAGGATGCACAGTGTGTTCAACGTGTCATCATTCAAACTGGAACGGATTTTCGTTGCAAAACTTCCAGACACAGAAAATGCACGCTCTGATTCCACAGAGGTAGGTTGAACTGTGTTCAGTGCATCGAACAGCATGGTAAGATATTTACCTTTTTGCCCTTCGGCTTCATAATATGCAAATTCATGGCGGATTGTTTTTATGATATTGTTATTTGTCTTATCTGGGGTGTACTGGCGAGATTGCTGAAGACGGCGTTCCAACTTTTCCTTCATTGATAGAGAACTTTCTCCATCACAAGCTTCTGCTGTGTGTGGTTCCTCTGTAGATGTGCTTGCTAATGCTGACAGCTGCAAATCAGGCAAAAAGCGGTGCAAAATCTCACCAGCTTGCGTAATTAGAGTTGCCCTTGAGGTTTGGAAAAATATTCCAAAATTGTTATTTTTTGATTTCCGAGCTGCACGACTGCACAGATAGCCAAATAGATCTGCATATTCGAAACGGCGTTCAGAAATACGCTTCCTTAGAGCGTCAACCAGGTTTGTGGCGATTTCTGAATCTTTCTTGTTAATTTCTTCCAACATAAACTGCAGAGAAACATCTGCATCGTAAAGAGTTGCATTTTTTCGACACAGTTGTTTCACTGCAAGTTGTACTGGCTCAAGAACATTTATAATGCTTTTGACTGACTCAATCTCGGATTCGGAAAAAGTGATCCCTGATCGACCTTGCACGTCCACTAATGCTTTCTGTATTGGATTGATCAGTTGGTAGAAACGTTGTAGCATAGCAAGTAAAGTATTCCATCGAGTTTTGCAGTCCAGGATCAGTATTATTTCCTTGTCAAACTCCTGAATAACATATTTCTGCAGGATGTCATCATTTCTCACGGGTGACTTACGGAACAGCTTGACTATACTTCGTACTTTTTTGATTGAATGTATGCTTCCATCACACCACAACAAAACCTCTTCACATTCGCCACGATCGCATGCTCGCTTCGAGGAAGGTTGGAGAAACCGCGAGCCATCAATCCTAGCTTGATATCTTCTGATTGGCATAAAACACGAAACGGAATTCCATCTTTTGATGCCATTCGTGCGTAGACTGCATCCAAAGATTCCCTTTTTCCAAAGAATTGCGTTATTGTAGAATTCTTGGCGGTATTTTGTGCTTTGCTTGTAGTAGCCGGAACTTGATTCTCTGGCTCCGTGTTTGATCACGTTTTTGCAAGTTAATTTTATGCCGGCTGCGGAGGTGGGTAATCATCCCACTGGTACTGGAACCTTCGCATTTCAAAATAGTATCACATATTGTACACTTAGCCATCCATCGATTTGATATTCCGCGTAAGAAGTATTTCCAAACCGACGAATTGGCAACATCCTCTCTGATTTTTGTTTCAAACTCCATTTCGACGACAAAAAAACACCAAGCGAGACGCACCAAATTTGCACAATGAATGAAAACTGACAGCTAAAAACATACTCAAAGATACGTGTCGTCATCGCTCGCAGTACACGCTAAGACAAGAAAACCAAAAATTCGGCATAAAATACCGAAAATCGTACAAAAGTGCACATACTGAAATTATCGGTAAACATGGATTACCGAAATTTCGGTATTGCTGGAAAACCGGGAAAAACATTAATATTTACTTATTTTTGTACGGTAATTGTTACCGAAAATGCTAGCAACTCAATGAGAGCATATTTAACCAAATATAGGTAAAATATAACGATAAAATCTGTTAATCCACTTTACTGAAGAACTAAGTAAAATCAAACGTTTTGTTTTGGTAAATTATACCGATACTTTAGGTTTTGCTATCAAAACCTAATTTTCGGTAAAATTGAAACCGTATTTTCGGTAATCTGATCTTAGCGTGTATGACACTAGCTGAGGTCAAATCGTCGATGCACGCTGACAAAAAAGTAACTATTATTGATTAATGTGAGGTTATCTCCCTTTATGAAGCGAAAGAAAATAAAACAACAGACGCTTCTATGAAGCAGTTTACATCATAGTTCGCATTGATGTTGACGGTGATGACGAAAAAAGCGTGAATGTGAGTTCTGTTGGTTGTGATTTCCAGTCAAGGTGAATTCAAATTTCGGCCAGATTACGGTGTTTGAATACATTATTAATTAACTTGTTTTAAATGTCGAACTGTTACCGTGGATTGAAAATAATCTTCCATAGATTCACTTTATATATAAAAAAAAATGTGTAATTTTTAAGTGCAATACCGAAATACCGGTATTTTTCGGATATAATACCGGTATTTCGGTATTTAATTTTAGCCCGGTAATACCGGTTTTCGGTTTCGGTATTACCGGTATTGCATGCCCTAGTTCGTGGTAGCCATATGCAGTTCGGTGATATTTTGGTTGCAACAAGGAAGAATTCCGTAACATTCGTTGTGGGACACGAAAGACCTGCTGTGATAGCAATCCCGGACAATCCACTTCACCGTTTAAAAGCTTAACGACGAATGTTGCCTGCTGAATTTCTTCTTTGCTCCAGAGTGTCTAACCCCAATAACAAACATCCGCTTCGATACGGCGGTAAATTGACAGGATCACGCCATGGAAGGTTTCGCAAAGCCAGCCTTACAAATCTCTTCTGTACCCGTTCAAGACGTAGAATCCAGGTGACTTCATACGGACTCCAGACAACAGATGCGTTTTCTAGTATAGGGCGGACTAGTGAACAATACAGCGCTTTTAAGCAGTGGGGGTCGTTGAAATCCCGTGCGATCTTGGAAATGAATCCAAGTTGACGATTAGCTTTGGAAATTATGGCTTGATAGTGTAGACGGAAATCCAGCTTCGCATCCAATAGAACACCCAGGTCATTTACTTTATCAACTCTACGAAGCGGAATGCCATCAATACAGTAGTCGAAAAGTATTGGGTTCTTTCTACGATGGAACGTCATCACAACACACTTAGGGATACTAACAATCAATTTATTCCGACCACACCATTCCACGAACAGGTTCAGTAAACTTTGAAGGCAATGGCAAACATCTACCGTACGAACAACAAAGTAGAGTTTCATGTCATCTGTATATACAAGTTTGCACCTAGCTCCCAATAAATCCGCAACATCATTGAAGAAGAGCGTAAAAAGTAACGGACCCAAGTTACTTCCCTGAGGCACGCCAGACGTGCTGGTGAATGGCTTTGATACACAGGAATCAATTTGCACCCGAAGAGTTCTGTCAGTCAGGAACGAATGCAGCCAAGCCTTAAGTGATGCTGATGCACCCCGTCTAGAAAGCTTACACAGAAGAATGTTATGGTCAATCTTGTCGAAGGCAGCTTTTAGATCGGTGTAAATGACATCGGCTTGTGTATTTTGCTCCATCGCCGATATGCACGTACTAGAAAAGTCCAGTAAATTGGTCGCCACCGACCATCCAGGAATGAATCCATGTTGATCTGTCGATATGTAGCTTCTCGAACTAGTGAATATAATTTCGAACAATTTGGACGCTGCTGAGAGACTTGTTATGCCACGATATTTTTTTACATCTCAACGATCACCGGCTTTAAACACCGGAAACATGAGTGATTGCTTCCATAAGACCGGAAATTTACCTTGCTGGAAAGATTGAGTAAATTTGACTGCAAGGGGCTTAGCCAAGGCAGCTGCACAACGACAAAAAATCACAGCATGAATACCATCCGGACCAGGCGAAACAGAAACAGCAATAATCGTTTCTTCAGTTCAAATTTAAAATCCATTGGTACATCACAGGCAGCAGACTCAGCTTCATCATCACATGCTACTCTTTGTTCGAACACCGAAGCAAAGTGCTCCGCAAAAAGCTCAGTCGCTTCGGAGACGCAGGTAGCCTCTGTATCGCTCAGCGTTATGTTGGACGGAATGCTGGAGTTTTTCCTTTTGCTGATGACGAAACTCCAATAGCTTGGAGGATTTCGTCACAAATTCCATTGCACTTTCAAAACACGTGTCTTGTACAACGAAGTGTTGAGCCTACAAAAGGCAGTGCTTGCATGCTTGAACTTCCGCTTAGTATTAGCTGTTTTGCATCGTCTCATTTTTCGCTGAGCCGAATTCCGTTCTCGTTTAAGCTTGCGAAGCAGCGGAGTACTCCATGAAGGAAAAATTTGACGTCTTTTGAGAGGTACATTCGAAGCCAGCCAATGTTTTATAACACCACAAAATCGTTCTGACATTTCATCAACGTCCGTGCTTTCAAGAATGTTGTTCCAATCCAGATTATAAAGAAACTGTATAAGCAAAGCGTAATCAATTTTCCGGTAATCGAAAGGTCTAACTTTATCATCCACAGTGTGGTTAGAGAGAATCGGTAATTGTAGCAGGTAATGACAGAACAAGTGGAGGATGGTGCGTGTGGATCGTCAACAGTGCCACAGCATACTCATCGATTTCCACATCGTCTTCATCATTATAGAACACTAAATCTAGCGTTCGACCAAGTTCGTGACCAATGCACCATTTTGATTATAATGAAAATGAACTGTCGATTGGACATCAATATTGTCATTTAATTAGTGACCTTATAGAATTCCATCAAATTTCATCAATTCGTGATTATTTTATCCAAAAAAATTTTTTATATTGTTTTTTAAAGTTGATGCAAAATCGCATAATTTCCGAGGCGCATAATTTTTTTCTCTTATTGTACCAATATTCACCACCAAATTGAATGCGGATATAATTTCGCTCCTGAAACGGTGTATAAAAACTCAATTTGTTTTTGGATATTTTCCTTTAAACAAAATTTCCCCCAACTCTAGAACTTTTTTCTTCTGCAAAATGAATCAGAGAATCGAATAAAGTAGAACAACAAAAACCAACCACGATATCACAGTGAACATTGACAGCTGGGGCCATTAATCCATATGCTGGATTTCAGGGCAGCCAAAAGGTTTTATGATGGTTCTCAAGGGGTTATAACATCTTTCACTAAAACATTTTCAAAATCTTTATAAAGGTTGTATTAACTTATTTCCACAACCGTGGAGTGGACCACTTTGTACAAATTTCGGCTTGATTGATTCGAGCAGGAGGGCAGCTAAGAAATAGATGTGTTCGAAGGTTGAGACGACTAATGTCAATATCCATCAGGCTGAGCAGCGGTGCATAATCAATGTTGACTTGAAGAATATCTCCGATGAAGCATGCCTTTGTCATGCTGCGTCTCGATTCGGAGCGACTTAGACTCAAGGCATACCGAAAGCAGAAGGAACCCAAAAGGAACTCAGATCAGTCCGAGTCTGTGAAACCCAGAAACTATATGATACAATGATGTAGATTCTCTCATCACCATGAGGCCCTAAGAGTGGACAGTAATATTTGCTAGAACGAAAGATATGAAGAGAAAATGTTGATAGTTCCGTCAGTGTACGGCAGGCTGTGAAAAATTGAACAGAAGTATATGAAAATGGAGCTAAAGGCATGTGACATATAGTACTCAAAGCAAGCACACATTTCTTTGTCTTACATCCCGGGGGTAGTTCAAAGCAGGAACGGATCCGCCCCCATGAAACATAGATTTCGGACCTGTCGCTGGTCGTTTCGTCATTTAACCTGGAGCTCAAAGCCAATCTGGGAGGACGCCGTGTTTACAGTGTCCTAGGTGTCCTGTTCTTTATACATTCTCTAAACAAGATTATCCGGGGTCATACGGACAGGTCCAATATGGCGGCATTATGAACGACGGGCAACTACTCGGTTCAGGAGGTTGTGTCTACCACAAACGAAGGCTTCGCGGTTGTAAAAGTGAATGGAGTGTTCTTCTGCAGCTGCTACGCACCGTCAATATGGTCAATGATGGCTACACCCATAGCGACAGCTTGGTGGTTCGTTATTGTATCGTTCACAATACAAGGCAGCGTGCGGAAGGAGCAGCATCCACTTCATTCGCCCGCAGATGAAGGACGTCCTACTTTGTTGTAGAGACTTTTAAAGAGGCGATTGAGAGGGAACGGAATTTACGCAAAACCAAGGAACTTTGCGGCTAACGACTCGTTATGACACTTACACGAGCGTGCGATGCGACCATGCCGAGGAATGGAAGATCGCCGGTGTATTGGTGGACGGAGTCGATTGCCGATCTCCGAAGAACATGCCTCCACGCAAGACGGAGGGTGCAAAGAGCGCGGTCAGACGCCGAGAGAATCGAGCGTAGAGGGGCGCTAGTCGCCGCGAAGACCGCACTAAAGAGGGAGATAAAGGCCAGCAAGCGAGCCTGCTTCGAGAGCCTGTGTCAGAAAGCCAATGCAAACCCGTGGGGTGACGCCTACCGGGTAGTAATGGCCCAAACCAGAGAATCGGTGGCTCCAACCGAACAATCACCAGAGCTGCTGCAGGTGATCGTTTGGGGGACTCTTTCCGAGCCACGACCCGAGTCCATTGCCCCCCGCCGCTGTAGATTTGTCCCATGACCAGCGTTCCAGTATCCCAGACCTTAACGCTGTCATAGCGACGGAAGGGTGGACGGCTCAACCGAACACCCGAGACCACGTGGGCATTGACAACGGAACAACGCTGGATCCCGAAATGTTCAGGGTGGTAATGCAAAAGTGTCTGGTCTAGGGCGTCTTCCCGGACGCCTAGAAAATTCAAACCCTTGTGTTGCTACCAAAGACAGAGAAGCCACCAGGTGATCCATCGGCATATAGACCTATATGTCTGTTGGATACTGCGGGTAAGGTGTTCGAGAGGGTAATCCTCAACAGACTGACAACATACACGAATTCTGTCTAATAATCAGTTTGGCTTCCGTTAAGGGAATTCGACGGTAGATGCCATCCTGTCCGTCACCAAGACGGCTGAGGTGGCAATCCAGCGCAAGAGGCGAGGAGTACGATACTGTGCAGTGGTCGGCATTGACGTGAGAAATGCATTCAATAGCGCTAATGGCTATCGCCGACTCGCTCCAAGGCGTTCTGGTTCCTGGGTACCTGTACAAGATTCTTTGAAGTTATTTCCAGAATTGCGTACTGGTATACAACAAAGAGGCAGGCCAGAAACGTGTCCAGATCACTGCAGGCGTCCCACGAGGATTGATCCTAGGTCCGGTGTTATGGAACACGATGCACGATGAGGTACTGCGGCTTGAGTTCCCGAACGGGGTGAAGATAGTCGGATTCACGGACGAAATCACCCTGGAGATATGTGGTGAATCCATCGAATAGGTCGAGCTAACGACCTCGCACTCCATAGGCATTGTGGAGAGATCGGTGAGCTCTAGGCAATTGGAGCTAGCCCACCATAAGACTGAGGTCACGGTGATGAGTAATCGGAAATCAGAATAACATGCAACGATCAGTGCAGGTAACTGCACAATAGAATCGAAGAGGTTCTTGAGGTATATTGAGGTCACGGTAAGCTGTTCTTTGTCAGTCACGTCGATTACGCCTGCAAGAAAGCCTCTATGGCTATATCGGCATTATCTCGCACTATGTCAAATAGCTCGGCGGTGCCCTGTCGCCCTGTCCACACTTAGGTACGGCGGGCCGGCATGGATCACCGCCTTGAGTACCAAGAGTAAGCTAGAGAGTACCCACAGGCTTATGTGCCTAAGAGTGGTTAGTGCATACCGAACGGTATCACGCGACGCGGTCTGCGTCCGAGTGGGGATGATGCCAATAGGTATGGTCGTAAAAGAGGACGTAGAGTGCTTCGAACAACGTGGAACAAGAGGTATTCGGAAGACCACTAGAGCCGCATCCATCGTTAAGTGGCAAAGGGAATGGAACAACTCGACCATAGGTCGGTGGACCCACTGACTAATCCCGGAATTAACCGGGTGGATCGGTAGACAACACGGTGAAGTGAACTTTCACTTAACGCAGATATTGCCTGGCCACGGCTGTTTGAGGCAATACCTGCATAAATATGGGCATACAGCGAAGCGCGGGAGTCGAGGAAACTGCGGAACATGTGTTCTTCGCATGCCCTCGCGTCGACGGCGCGAGATCCGGCATGATTGCCGTAAGGGGGTCACGACACGACTCCGGACAATTTGGTCTCGGGGATGTGCCAGAACCGGGACGTCTGGGACGTGGAATGCGTAGCAGCTTCCCAGGTCGTCCTCGATATCCAACAAAAATGGCGAAACGACCAAAGGCAGATCGCAGGGACCACCTAACTACTAAAGTGCTGAGTTCTTCAGGTGTCTGGTTGCAAATTTTCCATCCCGTCTAAAAAACACACACACACACACACACACACACACACACATTTTGTATACCCGAAAAAGCTACAGTTACAATTATAGATCCTAAGTTCAGTACTTAAGGACAGATTGAATACATAATACATCTATATAAATAAAAATGAGTTGGGGTTTCCTTTGTCACGATTTAACTCGCGAGCGGAAGGACCGTTTGGCAAGATTTTTGCTTTGTTGGATTCGTCTTGGACACCGGAAGGTTCTTATGATGGTTTGAAACCCCTCCCTTCTCTGGAAAGGGGGGCTACCGTACAAGTGAAGCACAAATTTCTGCATAACTCGAGAACTGATCAAACAAAGGAACCCAAATTTAGCATGCGGAAGTTTTTGAAGGCAAGCAATGTTTCTATGGTAGTCAGAGACCCCTCCCCTTTCTAGAAAAAGAGGCTCTCGTACAAATGAAACAGAAGTTTCTGCATATCTCAAGAACTAATCAAGCAAATGGAACCAAATTTGACATGTGCGGTTTTCTGGAGGAGAAAAATGTTTTTATGGTGGTTTGAGACCCCTCCCCTCTCCTAGAAGGGGTGGTGTCATACAAATAAAAATGTAATTTCTTGATAACTCTAGATCTAATAAAGCAAATGGAACCAAATTTGGCATGCGGGGATTTTAAAGGCAATAAATGTTTCTTCGATAGTTCGAGACCCCTCCTCTCTCTCTGTTAGGTTGAGGGGCGGTGCTCCCATACAAATGAAACAAAAGCTTCTACATGGCTCGAGAGCTAATCAGGTAAATGGAGCCAAATTTGGCAGGTAGAGGTTTTTGAAGGCAACAAATATTTCTAAGTTAACTCGAGCCCCTCCCTTCTCTGAATGGAGGGCTCATATACAGATGAAACACAAATTTCTGAATAACTCGAGAACTTATTAAGTTAATGGAACCAAATTTGGCATGTGGAGGTTTTTGAAGGCAAGAAATGTTTCTATTGTGGTTTGAAACTCCTCCGCTCACTGAAAGAGGGGTCTCTTATATAAATAAAACACGAATTTCAGCATAACTCGAGAACAAATCAAGCAAATAGAACCAAATTTGGCATTTGGAGGTTTTTGGAGGGTAGATTTCTACATACATGAAAATGAATTTCTGTCTGTCTGTCTGCCTGTCAGACCCTTATAGACTCGGAAATTTCTGAACCGACCAACGTGAAAATTTAAATGAAGGGGTTTTTGGGGCTGGTGAAGGTTCTCATGATTGTTTGAGACCCCTACTCTTTCAGGAAGGGGGGCTATGATACATATGAGACACAAATTTCTTCATAACTCGAGAACTAATCAAGCAAATCGAATAAAATTTGGCATGTGGGGGGTTTTGAAGGCTAGAATGTTTCTATGGTGGTTCAAGACCCTTCCCTTTTTTGAAAGGGCGGGGGTTTCAAACAAATGAAACTCAAATTTTTATTATAATCGAAGAGCCCCGTGTGATGGTTCGAGAACTAATCAAGCAAATGGAACCAAATTTGGCATGTGGGGGGTTTTGAAGGCAATCATTGTATGGTGGTTTGAGAAACCACCCCCTCTGGAAGGGAGGGCCCCCATACAAATGAAACACAAATTTCTACCAAAAATGAGAATTATCCAGGATACTTAAACACGTGTATTTCTCAGGTAAGAAGCATGTTTTGATAGAAGTTTTAACCCCTGCTTATTCAAGACAAAAAAACTCATTCCGAAAAAAACCATAAAAGTGCCAGTTACATTAAATTTTCCTTCATTTAGTTGCAAGCGTAGCAGCGCACGCACCGGGTTCAGCTAGTCATATGAATAATTTTTAGACTGCTTCTTCGGTTCGTCAGTGATTATCTATTGAATTTCGTGGAAGCTCTATCCTGAGCTTCTACAGAAGATAAATAAAAATACCGAAATTCTCAGAAGTTTCCTCCTGAACTTCTTGACAATCACTACACAATCCACAATGTCACATCTACCCATACAACCTTACCTTTTTGAAACATTTGGTGAAGTTTTTTTTTTCCTGAACTGTACTCTCTAAACTTGTGATAAGTCCCATCCTCAACTGCGAAGAATATTTCTGCAAAGGGTTGGGAAATTTCGCCCAAGTTTTTTTTTGGAAAATTTTCGTAAATTTGTTAAATCTCCTTAAATACAATTTCTTCTTGAATTTTTGAGAAGTTCTCTTATGGATTTCAGGTAAGTTTTCTCGTTTGGGAAAGTCTGTTCCTAAATATCTGGGAAATTACTGCTTGAACTAAGAAGTACCCCCTATATTACATACAGGAAGTTCCTTCCTGGATTTCTCAGAAGCACCTACTTGAACTTCTGGGAATTTCGGAATTGTGAAATTGTTGAATGTTTGATTCTGAACTTCAGGTAAGCAATCTAGCACATCTTGGTAGTTTATACTTTTGGGAAGTTTCTTTCGGAACTTATGCAAAGTTCTCTCTGAATACATGATTTTTTTTTTTGGAAATTTCCTTCTAATAGGTAGTGTCTTCTCTGGTATGTTTCATCCTGAAATCTGGGAAAATGTTTTCCTGAGCTTATGTCTTCTTCATTTCTGATAAGTCCAATCGTAAATTTCGAGGAAAATTTTAATGAAATTTTAGGGAACATTCGCTCTAGAATGTCTAGGAAGATTCCATTACATTTGTTGGAAGTTTCTTCTTCTTCTGAACTTCGGGATAGTTTGTTCCCGAAATTCTAAGAAATTCTTACTCAAACTACTAGGATGAACCTCCTTAGCTTATGGAATATTGTTTTCTGTTATTTTGAGAAGTTTGTTCCTGATCAGTGTGTCAAATATTCTCTTTGTGTACCTTAAAACATAAGATAACTTTGACGAGTGATACACCCGTTATTCTCTCACTATGCAATAATGATATGTTGTAGCTTGAATTTATTGCAACAAAACACGAAGAAAACAACAAAATGTTGCATCGATGATGGGAAAGAGACAAGTTGCTGTAAGAAAATGTTGTGATTCGCACACATGTTGCAACGATCTTGTTTTCCTGTAACAGCGACAAAATAATGTTTTGTCATTATTGCATCACACTACCGATAGCAACAATGCTTTATCAGCAACATGAAAAATAGCGACAATCATTTGTTGCTGTCGAACAAATTACTGATCTGAATAATTATGAAATTTGTTGTGGATAGACTTCCACCTGAAGAAAACTGCCTGTATGAAATCACAAACAGAACAAAAGTGAATACTATCTTCTGCAAACATGTTGCAAATTGACTATTTTATCAGGGCAAAATGAAAAATATGTGCGTTTAACGCCTGGTTTTCAACCCAGAACATCCTGAACATAAAGAAGTTCAGTACAGAGTTCTACAGTTGTAACTATAGTTTTTCCGATTACACATAGTTACGATATCTATTCTAACATGTTTATTCAGTCTTATGGAAGATCATCAGATATAATGAGATAATCTGGGATGTTCTAGGTTGTCCAAACTGTCCTGGAGTACAGAACTTAGAATCTACAGTTGTAACTATAGTTTTTTCGGCTATACAAAATTACGATATGCATTCAACCTTGTTAACTGAATCTTTTGGATGGTCAACAGACATTTTGAGATAAACTGAGATGTTCTAGGTAATTCAAACTGTTCTAGAGTTCTTAACTTAGGATCTACAATTGCAACTGTAGCTTTTAAACTATCCAAATTAGCGATATGTAATCAATAAAGTTGATTGCATCTTTTGAAAGGTCAACCGATACTACGAGATAATTTGGGATGTTCTAGGTCAATCAAGCTGTCCTGGAGTTAAGAACTTAGGATCTACAATTGTAACGGTTGCTTTTTCAGCTATACTAATGTACGATATGAATTGAACCACTTCAATTGAGTCTTCTGGAAGGTCAGCAGAAATAATGAGATAATCTGGGATGCTGTAGGTGATCCAAACAGTCCTGGAGCTCAGATCTTGGGATCTACAGTTGTAACTGTAGTTTCACGGCTATTCAAATTTACGATATGTATTCAACCATATTCAATGGATCTTTTGGAAGGTCCACCAACATTATGATGAAATCTGGGATGTTCTGGGGCATACCAGGCGTTCATTAGTTCATAGATTAGGATCCATAGGATACATTGAAACCATTGAAACTGTAGCTTTTTCAGATGTGCAAATGTACAATATGTGTTCAACTATGTTTATTGGATCTTATGAACGAGCAACCAACATCATGAGATAATCTGGGATATTCTAAGTCATCCAACCTGTCCTGGAGTACGGAACATAGGATCTTTAATTGTAACTAAACCTTTTTTGGCTACACATAGTTATGATACGTTTTCAAACATGTTTATTGAGTCTTCTGGATGGTCAGCAGACATTATGAGATGATCTGAGGTGTTCTTCATCAGCCATACAGTTCTGAAGCTCAAAAATTAGGAGCTGAAATATTAACTGTAGCTTTTTAGGTTAAACAAATATACGATATGTATTCAACCATGTTCAGTGGATCTTCTTTTAGGTCTACCGACATTATTGGATAGTCAATCCTCACAGAATATTTTTTTGGCACATTATGGATATGAATCACTCAAATTGGTTGTTGGTTATAAACTTCAAGAATGCATCTTGAAGTTGAAAAGTTATGATTGAATATGTCGAACAAAACTGATGATTCTCGATAGGCTCTTGGTCCCGATTTGGCTGAACCAATTGTAACTGTATCTTTTTTAGCTGCAAGGCAAACTAAGAGAGACCAATATTATCCCAGACTATCACAATACCTTTTGACTTTCCAGAAGATTTAATAAACGTGGTTGAATGCATATCGCAACTTGGTATTGTTGAATTATTAACAGATACAATTGTAGATTCTAGGTTTTGAGCTGAAGAGAAACACCAAAATACAGTAAATTTACCATCACTGACCCAAATGGTGTCCAGATGTAGCCAATGTAGTTCTTGACAGTTGATTCTACCACTCTTGCTCTTATTTTGGATTTCGTATGTGATTTGATGTGAAGCATGATATGTTCTGGTCCAAGTAAAAAAAGAAGGCTTTTCCCCGAATGTACCTAGAACATTCCAATAAGGCTTTCGGCAATTATCGAATTTAAATGTAAATAGAGATGTCGCATGGAATGTTTTGGTTCAGATCAAAAACAGGCCACATCTCCATAGGTACCCGCAGCATGCCCGGGTGTGGCCAGCGTTCTCCTGAGCATTCTGTATGGCTACCATTCATCTTGTAATCGAATCCTTATGTGATTTGACGCGTCTCACGATAGCTTGGAAATATTTCAGATAATATCTTCAAAAGTAACCCACACCCACCGGAAACACATTGTAACTCTCCGGGTGAGAGTTCTTGATGTGGCGCAAACAATTTTTCAACAGAAACGTTTTCGGACTGAATTTGCAATTAAGACCTACAACTAAGATCCCCGTTTTAGGAACAAAATATGTTTCGAACTTTTTGGGACACATTTTCTTTGTCCTCTTTAACAGGTGTAGAATCCATTCCACTGTGGAACGAAAATTACTGAGCGCTCGAATATTGGATGAACAGCACTAGTCGGATTGCAAAAGCTTTGATGAAACGTATGCAATGAATAGGGGAATGTCGATAGAAACGGACAATGGTTAAAAAGATGAACACTAGCTGTTGCAAATCAAATTTTTTTTTAGGAATAAATTAATTATTTTATGATATTGAAACAACATGCATGATAAACTTCATTGCAAATTTATTGCAAATCGTATGTTTTTCATTAGAGCAGTAGGTATAGATCTTCCATCTTTACCAACTATCCCCTATCACTCGACAAACTTTTTGAGAGAGAAAGAGGGATAAAACTAAACATTGTCTCTTTTCGGTAGATGCAACATGTGACATCATTGAATTTATTTATGTTGCATACAAAGCAATAAACAAACAACGCCTTGTCTCTTTCCAAAATAACAATCGGATGTTGTGAAACATTAATATCTCGATTCAACTGCCATGCAATTTGTCATTGTTGTGTTGAGTATGCAGCAATGATAAAGATACATTATTTTTTGTCCCAACATTGAAAAGTTAGGTCAATGTCTTTATAATTCATGCATTCACGAATTTTGATTCACTGTTCCTGATTCTTGAGAAATCCTCATTCGGAAATTCAGAAACACTCGCTTCTGAACTTCGGGAAAACTCTTTAGCATTTCTGGCCAGTTCCAACTAAACTTTTGGGAAGTTTTTTGCCGGAATCTCTGAGAAATTATTTCCTGAGCATCAGAGAAGTTCTCTCTTGGACTTTTATGACGTATCATCCTGAGCGTTGTGGAAATTTGTTTTTTAATTTTTTTGGAAAATTATAGTTTCTTCGTGAATTCCGGGGAAGTTTTTCCCTAAATTTCTGCATCTTGAATTTCTGGGACGAACTCCAAATTCTCTTAAAAGTTCCAAACTTCTAAGGACCCCTTTTATTTAAAAGTCTTCCTGAAGCTCGGGGTAGTCCTCTCCTGAATTTCGATTTCCCCCCTGAAATTCTGTGAAATATGATCTACTTCACTTTCAGTCCTGATTTTTTTGGAATATTTCTGCTTGCACTACAAACGAGTGTTTCTTATACTTCTGATAAGTTTCTGCTTGGCCTTCGGAGATGTTTTTTTTTGAGAAAGACTCTTCCTGAATTTCTAAAACGTATCTATCCGAGGTTGTGGGAAGTCTCCTTCTGAATTTTCTGGGTATTATTTTTCGAAACTCCTGGGAATCTAGGACTCGTTCCATAAATTATTTAACTCGAGAGTAAACTTCCAAATCCCAAGTGCAAATTTACTGAAAATATGTAACAAATCAGAGATCTAAGGTTTATTTCAATATCTGTTTTGACTTTTATTGTTGTTCTGAGTCTTAGAATCACAAAAGTAATAGTATTCAAAGAAAAAATTAAGTTTACTCTTGATATTCCGACCCAAGACACATTGGTGATCCAGATAAGTTGAGCTCTTGGTTAATTATCTACAACTTCTGCTTAGCGGTAGTTCTGCTGGCTCCACGCCACAAAAGCTTCTGACGATGTCCATATTAATTTTATTCAGTTCGATGAGCCATTATAACTTACGGTAGTTTGTTTGGTTTTTAATAGGACAAGTCATTTTTTTGCCGAAAGTAAGTTGTTTTTATGTTAATTCAACTGCAAAAAATAATCATCGGTAAAAGCAAAATACATCTGTCGATCATAGTGGCGGTCGACTCGACTTCTACAATTGGCCCCTAGTTTAAGAGTGTACATCAATTCTTGTTTGAGAATAAAAAGATATTCACTAGTGAAAATATTAAATTTCAAAATGAAAGTGTTGGTGTACGACTTGTTTTTGTAATCATATCTTATTTTTCTTTTCGTTTTCTTTTCAGGTAAGCGATAGACCCATGCATTCGAAAAAGAAGTTTGTAAGCAGGTACCCATATCAATACGTTATCATGGATAAGCGATCGATACAAAAACATAATCCCTTGCTGCTTAACTGAGAGAAAATTAAAGATACATATCACTACGGACTATTCGAAGGACACATTTCTTGATACCCAAAAGGCCTTGTTCATCTTGAAATTCAGCTCAGCCCTTAATTAATGCTAATAGGACATTTCTGAATGCCGGCTCTCGCCGATGATATCTGCTGGCCTTCGGAGAGGAAATTTAATTATATTCATCCAACTGCTTAGCCTTCAAAAGAAATTCCCTAGCGTGTGCCTCTCAGGCTGCCCCAAAAAAGCTCTTCGAATCAAATTTCATTTGGAAGTTTTGCGAGTGAAAATCAATTTAGATCATTATCAATCTTAGTCCACTGTATTTTCATTACATCCTCCCACCGCTCGAACTCACTTTTCATCCTCACTCTTTTAAAATTGCCTTCACAAATCCTGTTTGTCACCGAAAAAAATAAAAAGCACTTTTCACTAACCACAGGGCCGATAGGACATCAGGAAAGATACCCCATCTCCTAACTACCTTGCACCGCTGATCGCCGTGGAAAAAAAAGCTCTATACAAATCGAAGAAGTTCGTAAAAATGAATAAGATTACGGCTTACGCAAAGGGAGGGAGGGTGTCTGGCAACAACTGCTGAAAAGTTCCATTTCTCTCGATCTCTTCTCGGAAGCACAACGCAACGTCGAAAGTCATAAAAGCAAAACCAGGAGTTGCGGGAGAGAAAAGTTGCACGGAAAAATGATAGCATAAAACACTTCCCCGCACGACACTCACTGACAGGAAGGTTTTCCACACCAGATCCAGCCGGCCCTTGTTCATCCTGCTGAAGCAAAAAAAGAAAAAAAAAGTAAATACAAGTACGAAGGAAAAGATGAAATATCAAAAACGAATCAACATTTGTTTCCCGCCTTCGGTGGTTGTCTGGTGGAAAAATGGTTCCGAAGGAGCTTCCTCTCACTCTCGACGGTTGTGGTGCGGAGCTGTGCTGTGCTGTGCTGTCAGCTTGGCAATATTTTGTACGACTTTGTAACGGTCGGAAAAGTCGAACCACAGAAATCCGGGTTGGCGACACGACGAGTTAGTGGACTGGGCGCAGCCGGAAAACGATGAAAAATGGAAACAATTTTTCCTGCCGTTGAAGTTGATAGTAGTGCATGGCTGGGTTCGGGGAGGTGGCACGGGAGGGATTCAGTCAGTTCATTTCAATCCTGTGAAATCCTGTGCACGCCGGTGGCCACAAACACTGAGCGAAATAAGCTGAAGTTATTTCACAATGCCATTCTCTCCTTGGCTTTTCACTTCAGCGCAGACACGGCGCTGATCGAGCTGAAAACTTCAAAAGTGTCATTACGGTCCCATGTCTATATTTCCGAGAAAACATTCTATTTACAATGACCGGCCAGGGAGAGAAAAAACTTTCGAACTGAAGAACACCAAAATAAAAATGTCACTTCTGACGATGTCGCTGTGTGAGTGTTGAAGGGAAAGAAACAAAAACAAAAAATCGAACAACACACCTACAATCAGGCCCTACTTGGATGCATTCACAATAATTGATGGTAATGTGTGTTAAGTGGTTTAGGAAGTTTTGTTTTTACTATGACGACGCCCACCGTCGTCGTCCAATCCACAGACGCGCCGGCAATGATGGCGATGATCGTCGGAATTGTATCGCTTCTCGTTTTTGGTTTCGCTTCCGGCGGCAGTCCGCCCGCTATTTCCGTTTAACCTATTCTTCTGTGTTTTTTTTTTTTGGGTTTGCACTCATTGGAGCAAATAGGGGGTGGTGGGGGTGAAATCGGCTCTCTGGGTTGTATTATCATCGAGTTAATCGTTGGCATTCATAGGATATTCATGGTGAGCCAAAGCGGGAGTGAATGAGGAGAATCAACTTGAGTAAATTGGGTCATTTAAAAAGATTTGCGACAAGCTTGTTTAACACATATTCAGTTTAGCATGTATTCTAAACGGTGAGCACAAAGGTCAAGTTAAATGCGACAGTTGTAAACGATACCTTTCGTTTCATTTTAAAATGCATTTATTTATGCTCTCGGTAGAGTTGTGCTTTTGTTGATTCCTGATTATTGATTCATGTTTTCTGTTAGTAAAGTGACTGACTGTTAAATTTTTAACTCTTCTATCTCAATTTTTGACTCTATCTAGAATTTAAGATAGTTATTTTAGCTTACAGAAACTATTATTAGGAAGTGCTTGATCGATTATTTAAATCAAGTGCCTGCCCATTGCACCCCTACAACCCCTACTGGCTGGTGGCGAACAGCGATAAACGTTAGCATTTAAGTAATGCACTACGAATTTGGAGTCATTACGAAGTCGGTGGTGGTGGCGGTGCCGCTCGATTGCCGGATGGTATTGTGTGCTAAACCGTTTGATTTTATTCGAGCCAATAAGTGAAATTGAGTGCGTCCCTGGTCGTCGGGGCTCCAGGAGGTGGGAGTTAACTATCATGGGCCTATTTAGGATTGCGGAAATTGGAGACGAAATTAGGGAAATATCGAGAAGCCGGTAATGAAAAGTGTATTCAATGGGATGTGAGCAAAGAGGGCACTCTATTCTAATGGATTTTTTTTTGGCGTAGGCTACGGGTTAACATTGATCAGCGAGGTAACATTGTATTCTACTTTGTCTTCCTCTTCTTTTTCTTTCAAATCTATTCATTTGAATCCAACCCATTTTACAGAATCATCTTTTGCGGTTAATGCAACGCAGTAAGCCTGGCCGCTTTGGCGCTTGTGTCATGTTTTTGATATGCTGCAAGCATCAATATTGACAAAAAATATTTGGGCGTAATCTAATCCAATTATCTTCAGGTTGCTTTCTCAAACTGGTCGCGTTTGTATTAGATTAGATTAGATTAGATTAGATTCTTCTAATAACTCTTCTTCTTTTTTCTGTATTAAGGTGGCTTTCAGCCAAGGGTGAGTCGCTTAGCACGATATCCCTAGTGCCCATTTTTTTAGTGTGCCTCTAAGCGTTACGATGAGTGCCAATAGGTGCTCATGTGTGCCATGGTAATTTGACAGTTAAATCGTTATGTTTTGGCTACGCCTGGCAACCGGGCTATTGATTTGTTTTGGTTTTAGCTTTTCCAAAATTTTCCAGGTGATTTGAGTCCCGTTTTTGTTGTGGAAACCGCGTTTTGATACTCTTGTGTTGAGGCAGCAGTGACAAAGAAAAAATATCAAGAAGCTAAGAGCTGAAAGTAAATTCGAGAGTTATTATAAACTAATATACATATTTATGATTGATTTACCCTCTTTCTCAACAGCTCACATGCGCTTGCGAAAGCAATGAACGAGACGCAACTCTACCCTTTGATTGTTGATTTACCTGTCTACTGACAGCTCCTTTCGGCGACAAAACGTATCAAACCCTATCTTCCATGCAAAATTCCCCTATAAGATTATTATTCATTCGATTCATCTGTAATTATATTCAGTTCTTAATTGTAACCGTTTAATGTGATGCGAATTCCATGCATACCATCAAAACCTTCTGCAATCCTTTCTTCTTGCATGGTGTCTTATCCGCTCGCATTATTCAGCAAATAAATCTGAGTCGTTGTGTGAGGTACTAGTAGTAGGACAGGAGAGTGACTAATTATATTTAAAGGTCGATAATTGTGTCGATGTGGCCGAATATGTTTGATGTCATTTCATGAACATTCTGGCATTCGGAATTGGACATAACTACTATGCCTGGTCAGGCTCTAAATATGTAATTTTCCTTCCTTCGATTTTTGGTCATCGGAGTTCCACCAGCTGCAACTTCTGCACAAAGGCTTCGAGCCATGATCCGCATATCGTCTTCAATCTCTTGGATCATCTTGACGATTTGCTCCGAAAATGTGCCTTTAATTGTAGCTGCTAAATTGTATCATGTCACGTCTTATTAATGCAATCGTTTACCTCATCCATTGTTCCGCTCAAAATTGTGCTTAAACAAACAGGCTGCTCAAAAGTTCACTAAAAGTTAAGTAAAAGTTACTAATTATTTTTAAAACTTATGTCTGTAGCGTGACAAAACAAACAAATCAAAACAACATATAACGCCAATAAAGTTTCGTGTAACCACTTGCTAATCGTAGATGTCACCCCGAAACGTAAGCATTGGGGTCGTCCCCTGCAGATGCACCTATTTTTCTATTTGGAGAAGCATGTTTCTGTTGCATCATTAGTATAACTTTAGATATAAGTGATTCAATTATTGAAATAAATGCGTCACGCGGCTTTCCTCCGAGTAAAATTACCACCAGCAGACCCTCTTCACTCTTTCTAACTTTTAGAGACAGATAGCAGCGCCACTCTCATCATCAACGATATAACGAGGAACCACATTGATAGACAAAACAAACACACACACATATGCATGCCCAATCACGTACAGACAAGAGCAAAGTTGATAGCACAACATTGCCATTTCCTCGGCGATTCTCATCATACAGATCTTTCGCTTCGTATTCCATTTGAGTTAGGAGCTATTCATTAACCACGTAGACTTTTCTAGGGGGAGGAGTGGGGGTGGTTAACAAAAGTCTACGCTCCATACAAAAATTCAAAAACATGTATGGAGAAAAGAATATGAGGGGAGAGGGTGGTGGGCCTGAGATTTTTAAAAATTAGTCTACGTAGTTTATGAGCAGACCCATACCTGGATTTTTAACTTTGCATGTCCTTTTCTTAGTTTTGTATACATTTTACAATTAATGATAAGTGTTGGTAACTAATAAGTTAGCAAATCAATCAATTAGGTTATGTAAAATAAAAACATGTAAATATTGCAAAACTTGTCTACCAATATTCACAAAATCCTTTTTCAAGGTGTCCATTCAAATTCTGATTAGTTCTTAAAACAGGGTTTTTCATATCACTATCGTTTGCACGCAACTATCTAGCTGTACTCATCTGGCGATTCATTGTTTCGTTGCTACTTGAAATGAATTTTCAAAGCAGCTGCTCTTCTGAGATTCCAGTTTTTGGTGTTTAATTTATTTCATGCAATAAATAACTGATGGAATGATTGAAAACTCTTCATCATTGAATCAAACCAGTCAAGGCAAACTTTCATCATTTCGACTGTCGAAAAATCACACACACTATGATCCGTGCTAGTATATGTGAACGAATTATTGAAGATTTCAATGTACTATAACCAGACGTGGTTGCAATCATATAAAGAGTGTGTATTAGCCTGGGTCAAAATTCAAATTCTAGTTCCCTAATAATTTTTGGAAGCTTTTTGGGTCCCATAATAACTGTGCAGAAAATTTCAGCTCGATCGGTGAAATCATATTTTTGCTCTCGAGGTTTTAATTTTACATAGGATTTTATATGGGAAAACTTACTCTTACATTGAATAATTCAAGGAGGTGACCTGTTGCCATCTAAAATAAGTGAACCAAATTTTTTTCTTTTGGAAATTTTTCAAGAAACTTTTTTGAAGACTACAAAGCGATATGACGATTGTAGAAAAAGTTATTAAGCTAAAACTGATTACAATCCAAACGAACGGCTCACTGAACTGTTTTTCCTAACAACACCGCCTTCTGCAGTACGGCCTGTAGCCCGTTGCTGTTGGCGCGAAGCAACTACGTTGTTGCGGGGCGTTCACTCGGCATGGAGGAAACTGCTATCATGCACATAGAACAGTTTGACAGTTGACTCTGCTCTGAACGAAGTTTTACAAAGCTTCCGTTGCGAGTTCGAATTATAATCTGTTGCTTGAAGAAAAATGGAACAGTGTCGATCCTTTTTGTTGGCCTAGTTTTAGATCAGTTCAAACCCGTAAATAATACCAACAAAAAGGGATACGCTTCAAGTGATGTTTTTATTATAATTATTTGAAGCATTATGCCATCCCAGAGTGCATCGAAGAAGGGTCTAAATGGTTGTAAAGTTAAAATGAAAGCAAAATGGGTTTGAAGTTAAAGGAAGTATTGAAGTCTTAGCAGTGCAATATTGACTAAAATACGATTTTTTTTGCAAAAAGTCCAGATGTACCAGTTTTGTAATTGTACCAATGTTGTATATACTCACTTCAACGAACGCTCAATACCTGTTCCCAAGAGAGATAACTCTATGTCTATTTTCGTACCAGCATTGCAGCAATTTGAGATGGAGCGCGACGGTTTGAACGGCTATGGTGATTCAAATCACCACGAGAGTAGAAAAACCAGAGAATGAGGTTCTGATATGAGCCAGCTCTTTCTCTTCAGACCTTGAGCAGAATCGCGATACTCATGCAACATTTGTCTCGCAGCCTGAGCATAATTTTGCAGAACAAAGAATTTCTTTAAGCCTGATCAGTTAATCGCCAGCAGTTCAGTTGACGAAACCAAATTCAAGCGAAGCCGCCGCGTGTGAGACAATGGCAGCGAAAGGCAATAAAAGATGTGAAAAAGGTTGACTGTGGTGCAAGAGGTTCGAACGAGCAAGGAACTGTTTACAATTTACAAAACAAGTTTTTTATGGTTATTTGTATGCATGATATTTGTATTATAATTTAACTCATAGTTGGAAACACACACGCGTCCTCTGTGTAACTTGGGAATCAGTGAGAATAACTCAGTGGACGCTTTACTCCAGACAAAATGAAATAAAAAATAACCGTCACCGACAGAAGCTCTGTTTGTTTGCTGACATATAAATAGACGTTCGATGCCAGATGCAAACAATTTTTTTGTCTACGCATGATCTTGATCAGCCAGTTCGAAAATAAACGCGTTAACGCAAGTCTCGTTTGTCAGATGCACACTAATTTCGTCTTTCTAAATTACATAAAAGATGCATCTCCAAAAACTACACAAGCAAACGCCAAGATCCAAATAATGCAATCCCTATCAATATCAATATCAAGTTTCACTAATTAAGCAGAAAGCAGATAGGCGGTGATAAAATATAAAACTCTAACCTCTCACTTTGTTGCACGCCATATCAGTAGATGCAAGCGAATTGCCCGTAACATCTTGTTCAACCAGTACTATTTGGCTCTCTCTGAGCAAACTTGTCAGTTGCTCAAGCGGTACTCACTCATCAAGCGATAGGCTTCCGCACCAATCAATAATAGTTCATTTCAGAGAATGAAGAGATAAAAACAGCACAGGAAAACACATACCTTCACTCTCCTGTGGTAACGATTAGTGGAAGATGAACAGCAGCATTATTTGTTTGCTCTCCTCTCGCGAGCAGAGAACTCTCGGCTGTAAATCGTGAAATTGCTCATGATTCAACAACACTGAATTGTACCAATATTTTGAATGCTAAAAATTTAGGAATAAATTGTCTGAAAAAGATATTTATTCGTTTTTCCGAGCATCTTATTTTTGCAGAGCTTCAGGTTCAGCCTATATTTCGTTTTTAGGAGGTCTTACTCTACTCTCGGTTATTCGTTGAAATGTTTAATTGTTGGATGAATTTTGTGCAAAACATGTAAAAATTGCGAATAAATGACCCGTTAAAATAATAGGTCCACTTTACCGGAAGCGTGTGCACAGCATCATCCAAAACCAAAGATTCTATGCGCATAATAACGGCTTTTCTCCATGCCGAGTAAACGCCCCACAACAACGTGGTTGCTTCGCGCCGACAGCAGCAGGCTGCGTCATGCTGCAGGTGCGTTAAGGGAAAAACAGTTCAGTGAGCCGTTCGTTTGGATTGTAATCAGTTTTAGCTTAATAACTTTTTCTACAATCATCGGATTGCTTTGCAGTCTTCAAAGAAAAGTTTCCTTGAAAAATTTCCAAGAAAAAATTTGGTTCACTTATTTTTTAGATGGCACTGGTCACTCGCTGATTATTCAATGTAAAAGTAAGTTTTTCCCATAAAATCCTAGTGTAAAATTAAACCTCGAGAGCAAAATATAGTTTCACCTCGATCGAGCTGAAATTTTGCACAGTTATTATGGGACCCAGAAGGCCTCCAAAAATCATTGAGGAGCGAATTTTTTTTTCTTTCATATGTCCGTGTCCCAGGCTAGTGTGTATCCTCTAGTTTATTCTAGAAAATAATATCTATTTTTAGGGAATATAATCTAGGACATCGTTTCTTTGGGGCTGCTAACCCGTGCAGGAGGCCACAACATATGAATACCTAATTTCGATCTTGATAACTGGCCTTGGTATAAAAGAGCTCAGATTAAGAGTTAAAATACCTAAGCAAAATACCCTAGAATTGCAAGCAAAATATCTCTCGAATAACAAAACTTGTTATTTCGTATACCTGGGAATACCTGAAAGGTACTATTTTGGTATTGTCTTACCTCAATTTAGTATTCGCATAACATTGTGGGAACAATTTCATGGTATTGTCCTCAGGTATTTTACCTCTTTATCTGAGCTCTTAAATACCAAGGGCAGTTATCAAGTTATCCGCTCCTGCTCGGGAAGTAATTGTAGATATCTCGCATCAACTCTTCCAAAGATCCAATAAGTGGTAAGTACATATGGTAAGAACTCATCATTACCAATGCTCTTTCTGATCCATAGCCCACAAGTCTTTTTTCTAATCAGTGCCATCGATCACTATACAATATACACAATTTATTTTTGTACATTAGCTTTCACTCGTTTCGCAAACATGGATTTTGTACATAGAACAAATGTCTCGTTTATTGTAAGAAACATTTAAACTGCTTTTTATCTGGTAAAATGCTCTCGTTACATTCTTTTGTATAATGCACGAAATGATCACCAGCCAATCGCTGTTTCTCATTTATCGTACTCATGCATGATGGTGTTGTTGCTTAGATGGGCGGGAATAATTTATTTCCCAAAATAAAAATTGAAGCGCTGTCGAGAGTTGTAACTTCAAACTGATCGATCAAGTATCTTTTCACGAGTCACCATGGCCTAGTAAGATCAACCACCGATTCAATAAAAGCTCTTCTCAAAAACAACGGAGCGAATCCCATGAAAGAAACATTAAAAAAAAACAACAATGGACAACTCCACGTGGTTGCGTTTTTTAAATTACATATAAAGTCGATATCTGTTAGTCACTCATGCAACCACCAGAGAGACGTTTCTTTTTAATTTATGACAAAATATTCATAGCTCTCTGTGTTGTTTTCGTACAATGCCCGAATGTTCTTTCTGTGAAAACAAAAGCTACGTGAATTTGACAGTTGCGCGTGTGTCATTTATCACGAAGGTATCCTCATAAAAATAACAAATCAGTTTCGTTGCAGCAAACAACGAATAGGTTCTTAAGTTATGCCTTCGATTTCGTGTTATATACTAAAATTCATTTTCAGTGTACAAGGTTTCGCACTGCAAAATTTATTTTAAGGTTTACAAAAAATCACATTCGAAAACTATGCTTCGAATAGGAAAACTAAGGAAAACATTATCATAACTTCCCAAAATTCCTCTGCGTGAATGGATATAAATACTTTTTAATTGGTAGCACAATCATTTTGTAAAAGTCTCTGCAGAAAATTCTGCCTAAATTGGTGTAGCATTCTGATGAGAAACTTTGAAACAAACACTTCTCCAGCGGAATACTTGCAGAAATTATTGAAATAATTTCTAGAGAACTAAATATTAGAATCCATGCACATATCATTGACAGGCTTAATAAAAAATCTCTGAAAAATTCCTTGCGGATGTTTTAAAGTTAAAAATTAAAAATATGAGATTATAGAATTCGTGTAGTAAATTATTCTTAGATTGCTCCATTAT
Source organism: Aedes japonicus (assembly GCA_034211315.2). Taxonomy (NCBI): domain Eukaryota; kingdom Metazoa; phylum Arthropoda; class Insecta; order Diptera; family Culicidae; genus Aedes; species Aedes japonicus. Next base: position 75,174 of record JASCZW010004962.1, read on the forward strand.
ATCATGATTTTCTCCGAAGAATTACGTAACAGTTTTTGAAAAGTGTTTTTAGGTGTCCTCCAGGGATTCCTTGAGGATCGCAAAGTTTCCCAAGTTCAGGGATTCCTCCAAAAATGTCATCACATGAAAGTTTTGAAAAACTTCCGATGAAATGCCAGAAGAAACTCCTGAAAATAAATCCCTGGAGGTTAGGTAATTTTTCAGTAATTAAGCAGTTAAGTTCAACTGACATCCGTTTGAATTTAGCATTTTTTTGGTTGTTTCGCTATGACAGCAACGAAAACAAAGAGATATGTTGGTTGATTCTACCAATGCTTATGGTTTGTTTCAAACAAATTTAAGCATGATTTAAACTGAATTGATGTCTTAAACAAACAATGAAAAATGGTTGAAACAACAAACATTTCCGTTTACAATCTAATTTTTTTTTGTAATATCAAGAATATTTATTTTTTTGAATAAAAATATGAGCAAAGGCCACATTAATATTTAAAGACTTCTCTCAGTCTAAAATAAATCTACAAATGTTAATGTGAGCCTTTCTACTATTTCCAGGTTTTGTTTTTTAAGTAAGGTATTGAATTTTCAACTATGATGAAAACTTTGAGTATTGTTGAGTTCTGACGTAGTCACTCAGCATTCAGCAGGAACACAATAATGGAACATTAAATAACCCAAACAAATACTTTGTTGAAGTTTTTTTCAGAAGCAGATGATTTATCATCTCCATGCGAAGCGCTAGGAGCGGACAGTAATTTTATTGCTAGAACAAATAGACATGAAGAGAAAGTGTTTTGATAGATCCGTAAGGGAACGGCAGGCTTTTGAAATTGAATAGATGTAAGTTTGAAAACGAGCGGAGGGCATTTGAACGGTAGTATACGATCACTAGAACTAGAAACAAGCAATAGGTAGTATAAGAGCACGATCGGTTGCATAACCTTTTGTCAGTCAAGGGGATTTCCCCCCTTGCCTATCCTACATAGGGAAGTATGACAAAGGGTTTTGTGCCTGATCGTATACTACCGTTCAAATGCCCTCCGCTCGTTTTCAAACTTACATCTATTCAATTTCAAAAGCCTGCCGTTCCCTTACGGATCTATCAAAACACTTTCTCTTCATGTCTATTTGTTCTAGCAATAAAATTACTGTCCGCTCCTAGCGCTTCGCATGGAGATGATAAATTATCTGCTTCTGAAAAAAACTTCATCAAAGATCGTTACTTCCGCGCTGGGGAGAATACAAAAATAACAATCAAAAATACTTTGTTTCAATCTAAATTTTTAGTTAGCAGGAAGCAAACTTTCTTCTCTCCCGAATCAATCACTAATTTAACGAAAGAAAAGCTCATCTGTGCTCTTTTTCTACTAAAAAGTATCATGTCGTACAATTGGCGATAATTTAACCAAATTCAGATATCAAAATCAGCAAAACTATCCCACCGAAGACTGCACCCAGAATCTCCCCAAGCTCTTCCCTTGACACGTATCAGAAATATTTTCCTACCTTTTTTTATTAGCAGTGATTTGTGCTAGTAACTTGTCTATTACTCCACGCCTGCTGCTTGCCACTCAAAACCAACTGTGCTCTTTGGCTTTGCTAGCCAGTCAAAACGTCTTCCTATTCAGTACCCATGGCATGGAAAAAATGAGCATGCCGCAAAGTATATTTGCAAGGAAACGCGAATATGTTGAGACTATCCATTGCAAAGTGGGAAATCAGGTGGTCAAAAAACAATTCAATTCTCCGACATTGTTTTTTAATTCGAGTAGTCAACGATGAATCGCCAAAGTACGTACTTCTATTGTAGGGTGAAAAGTAACCTCCTTGGAAATGAAATTTTCTTTCAAATGTCTTATTTTTTTTAAACTCTTTCGAAACCAATATCACGCCTTGTGTTCTGACGAAGCATTTGCCCTATAATACTTATCAAAATTTTCTTTTGTTTCCTTCGCCTTTTTGCCTCACAAAAAAATATCATGTTATGAGAGAACGAAAATCGTTTTTATTCAGAATCCCATGATAAAGCACATTCTGATATTTCGGCCACAGACTAACACCGTGTAGCAAAGGCTAACACCGTGTTTGACCTATTAACTACCGATCAAAAGACCGTGGCCCACTGATCTAAGTGTTTCATACAAAAACTTTATCTATGGGAAAAACCCCACGATATAGCATATTTAGATAATTCACAAGAGCGAGAGGGAATCATTTCCGTGTGAAAACAGAGAATATGGATGTCCAGGGATGTCCAGGGATGGAAAATCCCGGGATTCTCTCGTTTCCCGAGATTCTCGGCATAGCCGTAGCCAGAGGGTGGCAGAGGGGGGCCGCTGACTCCCTCCCCCCCTAACTTTTGAATCAGTTTTTAGAATTTTAATGTTTGCTTCATTTTTGTTTATTTCGCGTTAATGTTTGATAGATTGCCCCTTTGCCTTTGTGACAAGATGTAGCCAAAAAGTGCAAAGAGTGAACATCCATGAGATTTTTTTCCAAACAGTAAAGACTAAAATTTTTCTAACGTATAACAATAAACCACAAACGAAGCGATTCATATCTGAATTTCAGAGACAAGACAGCATGCTAATCAAAGCGAAGAATTGCTGTTGTTTTATTCTATTCAAAGATTTCATCCGTTTCTATGATCATGAGTAAGATAATAAACATGATTGACCACCCGAGGCTGCTATTTCGTTGTTGCCAGATGAGCAGTTATTACACAAAGAACCACAAGATGATGCTTGAGACTACAATACCTTCTTAACGTGAAAAAAACTGGTGATCTCAATCTAATGCAATAACCAGCGCCTGCCTCGCCCGAATGCAGGCCAAATAAGGGAAGGATATTTCATAAGAGGGGAAACACTAACGCGATCCTACGTTAAACTTGCGATTACATCCTAGATATAACCCACCTCTTTTATTTAATATTAATACCTTTTTCCGATTTGAACCCATTTATTCAAATAGTGCTACTCAAGCCAATCACAAAATGGGATAGTGGTTTACTTGCTTCAGGATATGACAGCGAGCATGGTAAACCAATATTATGGATCAAAATTAATTGTGATCCCCCCACAAGCCCCCCCCCCCGACTGACTACCCGCCCGGCAAACCCCTTAATCTCACCAGGAAGCATTTTTGTTATTTATTTTTCTGTGCTCACTCGATTACTCACATCGCCGAATTATAGATAACCGAAACAATACGAAACGCGCCATGGTCGATAGCAAAATAGTGCGTAATAAAGCATCGACACAACCTTTCACAGCCGATGCTCGAAACAAACTGTTTTTTTTTTTTTGTAAACTTTTAATTTTTACAACTGTACCAATCCTATAGAAGCTGTTTAAGAACAATCTATGCGAATCCATTTAAAATTGCGGTTTAGGGATTTGGTAAAACTAAGAGTGTGTAGATGCATTTCGTGCCTTATGGCAACTTTACGCTTCTATTGATGTCCTGGCTTATTGGTTTAGCATCATCCGGGGAAGACTTGATCTTATACTCAATGATATCATTATCTCGAATCCGCTCAATCAATCGCTATGTTTTGGGATACATTGGATGGATTAATATTATTTGAGATAACTCAGTACAGACGTCATCCAAATTTTGTATATTCAACGAATCAAGCGCAGGAATGACTTGAAGACGTACAAAAAGCAGAAAGTGCCCAAACAAACTCCGAACAAAAGTCTCGTGCCAAAACCAGGGCTCGAAAGCTGTACAGCTGCATTTTTGGACAATGTCGACCAGTGCATTTTGATGGATGACGAAACATACGTTAAAGAAGATTCAAGAACGCTACCGGGGCCGCAGTTTTATACTAAATCTGTTGGGGAACGTGCCAACCGCAGATACGACTGTTGCGATGGAGAAATTCGGTCAGAAGGTGCTCATTTGGCAAGCTATTTGCACATGTGGCTTGCGTTCTTCAATTTTCTATACAAAAGGAACTATAAATGCTGAGATTTATCAAAAGGAATGTTTGAAGAACGACGGCCCAGAATAACTCAATACAGACGTCGTCAAATTTTGCATATTGACGGGCAATCTATGAAGACCCAACTAGTACCTTATAGTAAGATGCTTAGAGGTGAACTGGAAGATTCGATGAGCTACCTCAAAGATTTTTTTCTGTTTCTATGAGAGAAAAACGGTGTTTTTGCGATGTTGCTTTGTCGGTATATACACTGAAAATTTATTTTCGTAAATTAGCTTTCACTCCTTTTGTAAACATGGATTTTGTACATAGAACAAATGTCTCGTAAATTGTATAGAGCATTAATGCTTGCCATCTGGTGAAATGATATTATTGCACCTCTTTGTATAGTGCACGAAATGAATTTCATGAAGATCAACCAATTGCTGCTTTTCTTCAATCGTACTCATACATGTTGGTATTGCTCATCGGGTGTGCTGGAATCATTGATTTATTGTTTTTTTTTCCTCAATTACATACTGAGTCGATGTAGAAGATCTGTCAGTCAATCATACAATCACAAGAGTTTCTTTTATATTGATAACATTTGTAGTAGTCGAGTTATTAGTACACGACACGGAAGAAGTCTGCACATTGTAGGCGACATACGCGTATCTGTCAAGATAAGCAAAGGTAGTTGGAATTGAATGGAAAATAAGCAAATTAGCAATTAGCAAAATTAGTGCTGCTCATTTCTAGTTATTTGTAGTAGTTTATATTGTTTTCGTAATATGCACGAATCTTCTTTCTGTGAGACAGTAACGCATGTGGCATTGAGTACGAAGGTAGATTCTTGAAAAGTACAAATCTATTTACAACGAATACAATGCATAGATTTGTTAGTCCTACCTGCGATTTCGTAATAAAATCAAAATTTAATTTTCAGTGTGGGTGAGAGGATCGTGGAAGAAAAGTACATTTTCAGTACAAACTGTGAACAAACTCGGTGGTTATCCTATACAAAAATCCAACCCGACTGTAATGTGAATATTTCGACACATGACAGTACCCGGTAGATTTTACCATGGCTGCTATTTAATGCGGTGCGATTTTAAAACATGTGGAAAACCTAAGCTTTTTAAAATCCTTTTCAAATTCCTGAACAAGCATAGAATTGTAGAATCTTGTTGCCAAAATTTGACGGGTATTGTAAAGAACTTTGGGTAAGCGTAGAGAAGACATTCCACCCGTCGTTCAGGTGGATTGTCACAAAGTGAGGGCTCGATTCCTGCTCCAGCCGGTGGAACTTGAAAACGTACTTACTTTTCTGGTTCACCGAGCGTTGTGTGGTCCGTTGTATAATAAGGTCTGTATCCACATTTATCCGGACACCTTCAAATCATTGTAACTTTTGAAATATTGCACGTAAGAATGAAAAATTTCACGTTATAGCTGAGAGTCTATGATAAAAGAAACTATGATTGATGTTTACCTTTCATGTTTACTATTCAAGATGGAAACGAAAGAAAAACAAGTGCGCGAGCGAATTTTGTACGGGCGTACGGCAAATCCTGATTTGTCAATACGAGACCTTGCAAAAACATTGGATTTGCCTAAACCCATTGTTCACGATGTGCTCAAATCATTTTCGGAACGTTTGACGGTGGAGAGGAAACCGAGAAGTGACAAAAACATTGGACACGCTGATTCTGTCAAAATCAAGGGCTCGACGTTTGTACTGCGAATATTTGACGAAGTTTTCATGCGTTGTTATGGACGATGAAACTTATGTCCTGGAGGATTTCAAGCAGCTTCCAGGACTGGCTTTTTATTCTGCTTTGGCCAGAAATGCTACAGCTGAGCATTTCAGAACGAAAAAGGTATCGAATTTTTTTATCAAAAAATACCTTGTGTGGCAAGCAATTTTCACGTCTGGCAAAAAGAGTAAATCTTTCGTCACTACAGGCACAATCAACAAGGAGACCTATCAGAAAGAGTGTCTGCAGAAGCGATTGCTACCCTTCATCAAAAGCCACAAAGAAAAACCTTTGTCCTTGGCCCCATTTGGGATCATGCCACTATGCTTAAACTGTGATGGAGTGGTACCACGCAAATCAAGTGAACATTATACCAAAAACCTCAAGTCCGCTAAATTGCCCAGAGCTACGATCAATCGAGAGATTTTGGGCTCTGATAAAGCGGAAGCTTTCTGGAAAAAAGCAACCCAAGTAGCACTGATATTTTTGTGTCTTTCATTTACTGAAATTCGTTATCAGTTAGGTAACTTAGTGGTTGAGTAATTTTTTAGGCTCTGACCGCGTTACACCGTATTTTTTTACATATGCTATCAGTTTTCCCGAAAAGTAAAATTTACTTTATTGCCTATTTGAGTTGTATTGACAACCATTCAAAACTTCATCGAAGCTTTTGCAATGTTCGCTGGGATTCGACATTCATGTGTTATTGAAGGGGTGTTGACGTAGGACTACGTCTTTGTTATCTATACTGGGGTAAGGTTTAAAAAAAATCGAATTGCGACCGTCACGAAAAGCTGTCAGATTTTGAGCGTTAATATCGCAGTCGTTTCTCCAAACATTTTCAAAATATTTGCCCCAATCAGTCGGAAATATTTCTATGCGTCGATTTCAATATTGGAAACTATTGATTTACAACATTAAACTGTTGAAAACAACGCAAATATAAGGTGATGTCTGATAAGTCCCTTTTGCAGAGGTAAATCTATAAAAAGCAAATTATTTTCCTATCACAGACTTCAAATGTAAGTAAGGGTGATCTCGTATGCAGCAATGACCGATGTAGCAGGGGTGAACCTTCGCAAAATACCTCATTTGCTCGGCAGCCTTGGTGCTAACTGGTTACTAAAAATTGTAGATCATGAAACATGCGTGTCATCAAATTCAAGTAGTTTCTTCGCTGCACCCAGAGGAACCTACTCTTTAGCTGGAACGAGAGTGCTATTAAAGAAAATTCCGAAAGAAATCACTCAATTGGGTCAGCACACCGTGGAAAAATTATCCTTAAGGAAGCCATGCTATACAAACTAATCTGCAATCTGCAAAAACTTTTTGACAACTTGCAACCCATGAAACCTCTACTGCGAGTTTTCTTCGATTCTGCAAATTTTAACACCAAAAAGGGTTCGTACATTTCCGATGAAAGTATGAATGTACACCCAAAAGTTGAAATTGTAGCAAAAAATGTAATTGCAGTTTTTGCAATCATATCTTGAGAAATCCGAATGATTCTGAAAAGGCAATTTTGCCCATCATGATCCACATAGCTTTTTATAGTATAAACAAAGCCATGCAAGTGTATGCAAACGGTTATCGCTGTGTGCCTAGTGCCTCGACAGTCGCAGCAACCGTTGGGTTTTTGTTCAAACGTCAACAACTTCTCAATATGGGTGAGACAATGGCACAGAACGCCGCTACGCCATATGCCACTGTTGCTATTCCGCTGTCAAGGGTTCGTCATCACCCTCCTATCGCCCTCTCATCAAGTCACCATGCATTTTATGAAATAAACGAGGCCATGTAAGTGTGTGCGACCGACATTTGCTTCATTGTAGTAACGTTGAGTGCCTCGACAACCGAAGCAACTGTAGGGCTTTTATTCCGATCACCTCAACTTGTTGTGGTGACTGGATGGCTACAATGAAGAGCCGTCATGCTGACGGTCGCGCTTCCACTCTCAGTAGCGGAATGCAATCTTTTTTTTGTGAGCCATTGAATTTACTACTACTACTCAACTGTACAACCTCACGCACGCATTGAATTTTTCTAATAAAATTGATGTGTTGCCTTTTTGCCCACGACCAATGTTGCATTTTTTCTCCAAGTGTTGATCCATTACGAGAAATGAAACCAAATCATGCAAAATTGCATTACAACCTTGCTTTTTTGTTTGGGTGTACTTACTTTTTATAAATAATTTTAAGAGGAGGTTGTGATTTTTTGTGCATATCGCATAATATGTATGTATGTACCCATCGAACGTTTTATCCATTTATTAATACTGAAATGAAACGCAACTAACGATTTTCAACATTGTGTAGAAAATGTACTATTTTCCCGGGAAATAGTATTTAAATTTCCCGAATCCCGGGATTCCGAAAACCGCCGGGGAATGAAAGTTTTACTTGACATAATACTCAATTTTTTTAACTTCCTACAGACATTTTGAAAAAAATAAATGGCATGCCTCAGGTGGATTCACCACCAGGTAGCAAAATAATCACATGAAAGCTCACCCAAAGAAACAGTTTTGACCACCTCCTTGTTTCTGCACCGCCCACCGTGCGCTAGAATGGATGTTGGCAGAATCGAGAAAATATAGCTGTTGAGTTGGAAGTTTTCCCATTTTTTCCTCTCTCCTGTGTCTTTTTTGTCGTCAGAATGCAATATGGTTCACCATCGAAAATCGAGCAAAGAAGGAGAAATCGAATTGCCATTTGCATTTCTCATACGAGAGTACCGCACCGTACCAGAACGACACGATGGCGATGAGTTGGGATGTAGTTGGGATCGTTCTTGCGGGGCTACAGAGATGGGGGGATAAACGTAAAAAAGAATGAAATAAATGACAGTGCCATGTGTGACTGTCTGTTCGGCTGTCTATTCGGTCTACGGTGGCGCGCTGATGGTGCCTTGTGCCTGTATTGCTGTATTCATGGAAAGTTTCTCGTTATAAAATGGATTGCTTCGATGGGTTTCTGAAGTGTACTGATGGCACAAGTCATTCGAACTTTGTTTTACGATTGTGTTCGGTGCATTCCAGCATGAAATGTCGACGTACAGCGTTAGTTGTATGAAGAATGCTTTTCGGATTATGTAGACATTACCCGAAGTAATGCCAGCCAAGCTCTGTGCTTTATCTCTTCTCTGCCGACTCATACACGTCACACAAATCCTTTTCACCACACATCATTAGCCAAAGAGCAAATTTAATCCAGCCCACAAGTCTATTTCCGATCGAATCATATCGACTCAAAGGATGGCGGCGAATATGCCTCACAAAAGGCAAAACACCCGATAAGTTATTTAGCCGATGATGGATTCTGCCCGAAAGTCGATTCCCTTCGACCGATGTATGCATCCTGCGAGCGAAGAACGGATGATGCCAATATTTCCTCCATTTTTCACGTATCATACCCACATCAGGATGTGGATTGAGCAGAAAAAGAGAACCGACGAACAAAAAAGAGCCGGTAATGGATTAGCTTTCATTTGTTATGTACACTTCATACCGCGAGTGGCAAGCATCGGGATCGAACTAACATCAACGTTTGGACACCAGACAAGCGTCACACTCCAAATTCACCCGGATTCTTCACATTCCACTTTTTATGACGAGGACTCAGCAGCGGTCCATCATCGATTGACTCGGCCAAAAATGGATATCCCTCTTTTGGGCACGTCGTCCTCGGCTGCGACGCATTGATCAATAAGTTCAATAATTCTGTTCGACCTGCCCGGTAGAAATTATGGCGCGAAAAGAGGCATCCATGTGGAAATGAACAGATAACTCTGATGGAGGTTGTTTTTTTTTCTGTTTTGTTCTCCCGGTAAACTTATTTGCTTCTCTGGTGCTTTCCTGCTGTTTGCCAAAAATTGACGTCCTCGACTCGGTTCGGCTGGTTTGCACAGAGTTTCGTTCGGTCAGAGTGCCATTCATTTGTTAATTTTCATGATTATATAACACGTGTTTTATGCGCAACTGATTGTGATTGATACGCCTCTGGCTGGGGTGGCCGAATTTGGGGACGCCGGAAATGGCAAGGATAATGGGCAGGAATGATGCGATATGCAGCTTGCGGATATTGGAGAACTGATGGGAATTCATTGTGTTCCGGAGATAGCGACACGGTGATGACCGATGTGGTGATGCTCATGTGCTGTACCGGGAAATCGTGAGGAGCAGAAAATTTGGAAGTTGATGATATATTTGAATTCCAGGCACGGCAAAACAAATCTAGGGGTTTTTTTCATTAAAGACTGTATTCGATGAAATTTGGACACACGAAATTGTTCGTAACTTTTTAGCGTGTGGGTACAAATTATTGAAATTTTAACTGAATGTATTTCATTGTGTTGTGTCAGCTGTGTAATGAGTTTCGTGAAAATCGGTCGAGTGATTTCAGTGATGGCTACGAATGAAGAAATAGTGCACCAACAAATTTTGGGCACTCACTTCGAAAACCCAAACGCTTCTCATCGATGGATCGGAAAACAGCTCGGAATCGCATTTTCAACCGTATCTCATGTGATCAAAACGTTCAAGGACCGTAAGACAACCAAGTGGAAAAATGGTAGTGGCAAAAAACGTGGCACATCAAATCCGGAGAAGGCCAGGATGGTATTGAACCAATTTAAGCGTTATCCCAACATTTCGATCAGGGATGTTGCGAAAAAGGCGAAAGATTCAGGTTGTTTTGTGCAGAAAACAATGAAACGTTCTGATGTGTACAAGGTCCAGAAGGCACCGAACCGGAGCAATAAACAGAACTCGGTGGCCGAAACTCGTGCCAGAAAACCGTACAGAGAGTGGCTCACAACACCGTTCTGCATTGTGATGGACGATGAGACCTACATTAGAGCCGACACCAAACAAATGTCAGGACAGGAACACTACGTCGCCACCTCTAAGTTCGCCGTTCCGGAGAGTGTACGGAAGAAGAAACTGTCGAAATTCGCCAAAAAATTCCCTGTCTGGCAAGCGATCTGCGGATGTGGCAAAATGAGTCAGCCCTTCATCACCTCTGGGACCATCAACGGACAAATCTACAAGGACGAATGCCTCCAAAAATGACTTCTGCCCTTCTTGAGATCTCACGACGGCCCGACACTGTTTTGGTCGGATTTGGCATCTTGCCACTATGCCCGGCCCGTGTTAGACTGGTACAAAGAAAATAATGTAGTTTTTTTACCAAAAGACGTCATCCCTCCAAACACTCCGGAACTTCGCCCAATTGAAAATTTTTGAGCAATCATGAAGGCAAAGCTCATTAAAACTCCAAAACTGATAGAAAATGAACTTGAACTAAAGAAAGTGTGATTAAAAGTAAGTAAGCAAGTCGGTCCTATCATTGCCCAAAATTTGATGAAAGGGGTCAAGGCAAAGGTGCGGGCATTTGGGTTGGGAGAAGAGGTTCAATAAACAAATGATGTCAAAACTTAACCATTTAGTAGTACTTTATTTCCAAAAAGTTTGAAAAGAATCGGACTCAAGGAAAATTTTTGGTGACCTATTTTGTGTGTCCAAATTTCATCGAATACAGTCTTTAGTGCGAATCTAACATTGAAAGACTTTCTTTGATTAGTTTCCCTAGCAAGGTAAAATAACAAACTGATATCAAATAAGTAACAAGTTTTGTTATCTCAGATATCACTTTGAACTTACCTGTTATCGCATAACAAATTTAGTTATCAACATTCACAAATTTTGTTATTAGCTGTTATCTATTTTTAGAGATGATATTTGACGAACGTTTCTGAATTCTACCAGCATGCTGATGAATGCTGAATATTACCAGTAGTTGATGAATATGAAATTAAGCTTCTCTCCAGAACTACTACTTCAGTTATTAGTGTACGAATTTGATATCATGTTGATAACATAATTTGAAGTTATCTCAAGAAATTTGATCATATCACAAAATTTGTTATCAAAATGAACTTGATGATAATAAAACGAGTTGATATTGTGATATCCAACGAATATTAATTTGTTATCTCTTTTGTTATTTTGGCTGTTTATTCAGCGTAAATGATAACATATTTAGTTATTAAACAGTGATAATCTGATATAAGAACTTGTTATCAATTTGGTATAAACCTTTGCTCGGGTTCTCTTCCATTCATATTCCAATCTCCTTTAAGTTTTTCATTCTACTATTTGTATTGTATGGTAGCCAGCATTGTTGTGTTTCGATATGTACTAAAGGATCCCTCGAAAGCTTTATAACGGCGCTGTAACAAATGAAAGAGAGCGAGACCGGCGAGAATCTCTCAATGTAAGATTCGCCCTAATGACAAAAAAACCCAAGAAACGATTTTTTTCAGCTGCCCAAATTTAAATGTTGTTCTCCATGTAAATTGTCCGAAGATAATATTAGTTCTGCCTCAATAAAACAAAATTTAAACAGAAAAATTTGTTTCTAATTTTTTGTTTTGAAGTTTATACTATCCAGTGTAGAGCGTATATTGAATAGTTACCAACATAGGAGGTATAGGAAATAAGCAACCAAGATTTAATAAAAATGAAATCAAATGAACTGGCTTCAGAGTATTTGTTTTATTTTGAAACTTTACACCTGTAATTTATGAATGTTATCAAAATCAGAATCTGATTGGATTTTTTACGTACGTTTATCTTTTCTATACGAGGTTTCATTTACAAAATTTACGAAAATGAGAGCGTTGCGATAAAGTGTAAGGTTTTTGAAAGCTAATAACTCTCGTTCGACTGAACTTGTTAACCATTTGATTATAAAAACTTACATATATTATGCATAGAGATTTTAATTAAGTCCTGTTAGTATAAGTAGTTCAATTTTTAATTTAAAAATGACCTACTTTTGCGCCCATACAAATCTGCACATGAGCAGGGTGAATATATGGTCTTCCCTTTCCGGGTCCTCAAAAACGGGTTTCAGAGAAGTAAATTTTGGTTCTTTGGAAGTTTTTGGAGTTTTGGCAGAGAATGGCAAAAACGTATTTTCCACTGTGAAGGGCCAACAATCTATATGAAACGAACGAATTAAAATTCGTATACTGTTGTAGAACCCCTTGGCCCGAAGTACCTTGCAGCTTGCAATACATTCTTGCCCTTTTTAGAACTAGCATATTTGTTTGTGTTTTGATTCGTTGCGTTATTTTGATGGAATATTTTAGGGATGGTTCATTAAGCGTGGGACCGAGCGTGGTACTTTCTGAGCCAGAAACTATATCCATTTTGCCGCTGGTAAGCCCCATAGGCCGAATTCCAGTAGGCCGAAAGCCATAAGACTGATTAGGTCACTAGGCTGAATTCAGGAAAGTAGTCCATTGGATTGAACTTTTGTGGTATACCCCTGTTTACTATTAAATATTCACCGGTGGACCGAATTACTCATCTAATACGGAGACGTCCGTACGCGGGAACAGTTGAAATGTGAAAGAGGACGAGTGACGGTGGCGAGTGATGTGGTGCTCTGCGAGGGCTGTTGGCTTGGTGACTACTTACTTTTACTATTTGGATGCAGCACCGAATCTTCGTGAAGTGGACGCAAGAAAAGCTAATCGAAAGCTTCTTGAAGGAATTCCGAGCATTTCCACATTACAAACTGCAAGTGTGCCAAGTGTTACTATTTCGGTTTACCGTACCGAGGGAGTAAGGTCTCCACATTATCTAAGTCAAGAAATTGACGGACCTTGTCCGGGATTTGAGCTTATCAAAAGCTAAATGCAGAGCTTCTTCTTCAACGTCTCAAAAAATTAGAGCTCCACGATGGTAACGTTAAAATTCAGGCAAGAGCCCTAGTCCTCATATTTTACACATAAGGATGGACTTTACTTTTTACATGATGTCGGTGGCTTATATGACGAAATATGCCTTAAATACGAACCGAAAGACTGTCGACTATTCGCTGAGAGCAGCATTTGGCAAATGACATTATTCTGTCGAATCTACGAAGAGGAAATATAAAGAAAGTGCAGCCTTTACTTCCACACTGCAAACAAAATCCAAAATTAACAATTGCCAAAATAACGGCAGGAGTTTTCAATGTTGAGGGCCATTGAAAGAAAAATGGTGGAAGATGTAAAATTTGAAAAAAGTCCAGAAGTGGCAAAGAAAGGATTCAGGGAAATATTTGAAAATTTGTTGGTGAACAATAAAGCTGACAATTATCAGGAGATTGTCGAGAAAGAAGTGAAATTTTTTGAAGGAATGGGAGCCTTATTGTCTTGAAGTGACATTTTTTGGATTCCTGATTCTTGATAAATTCAAAGTAAACATAAAAGCATACTCGGAGAAGAATGGGAGAAGATTTCATCAGGATATAAAATGAGTTGAAGTTCGTTTCAAAAAGCAATGGCATTCAGTCATGATGGGTGATTGCATCAGGAAATCAATGACCAGTATCCCTGGAACCTCACCCAGAAGTCAATCAACTAGAAAAGATTTCAATTAATATTTTGTGAAGATTATCTGTAAATATATAAACCCAAGAAAAAATCAATCTTTAACTTTATTGATTGAGTACTTTTTTCGAAACATATCTACAGCATATAAGAAGCATTCTACAGGAAGTTAATTTTTAGGATAAGGCGTTTTAAACGTTTTCATAACATTTATTCGAAACAAATAAAAAGAAAAAACTATAAATATTTCTGGTATGAACTTTTTCCATCAGAGCAAGAACCATCTATATATATAAAACAGAGTGGCATACGTAAGACCGCGCATAACTCGAGAACGGATTGTCCGATTTAAGTTGTCTTTTTTGTGTTCTGTTCGGCTACGCTCAAGGAACATTTATAGAAAAAGAAAATTGGATAAATTTATAGGAAAAATGAAAATTTCGAAAATGATAGATTTTCAATATGTACATACAGGGGATGGACAAAATGGTCGGGACAGAGCAAATTTTTGATCAACTTGGAGTGCTCTAACTTCGCGAAATATTATCCGATTTAATTTCGCTAAGTAGCGTTCGACTGGAAAATTTATGTAGTTTTATATTTTGATTTTGCAATATAATCTGTTATGGTCCCCAGACATCGGAGTTGTTCCGGGTTTCCGGAGAGGCACATGTGGAATTTGTGATGAGATTTTATACAACATGCCGTTGTCAAACTTTTTTTTCAGGAAATACACGTAAAGACAAAATATTGATCAAGCGAATGAATTAACAACAACATGAATCATAACATAACATAACATAACATAACATAACATGAATCGGCCCTTAATTGACTAAGATATGGCCATTTCCTTGAAACAGGTTCTGATAAAGGGTCCTGGATGTGGTTAACTCTTAATTTTACTCAAAACATGACATGTGACAGCTCTTTCTTCTTGGTTTTTCATCACCAACCTTATTATAAACTTAAAAGTAGATCCTTGGCCACATTGGCCACTCCCGGAACCATCAGAACGTCCCCGAGGGAACCTGTAGTTGGGACCAGTAAGGCATTTTTCCCAAAACATGACGTGCGGCAGCTCTATCTTCATGATTTTTTTCATAAATTTGATAGTGATAAACTACAGATGGCTTTGACATTGACCACTCTCGGCACCACCGGAACTTCCACGGTTCCCCGGGAACCTTTAGTATAGGCCATTTCCGATTTTTAACATAAAACATGCCGTACGGCAGCTCTATGTTCATGATTTTTTAAATTATGATTTTGATAGACTTGAGAAAGCCATTGGCTACATTGGCCACTCCCGGAACATTTGTGGGGAACCAATAGTAAGGATCAATTACGATTTAACCACAAAATAAGGACTATAAGATGCACGATCCAGATTCCTTATACCTCTGAGGGTCAATTCATTTAGCTTTGGTTCGGATAAGCAAGCTTTATTTCGTTTGAGTATAGGGAAGAGCAGGTTTTATTAGTAGAGGGTTGGTCCTCCATCCGCTCCAAGGACGGCTTCAATCCGCCTAGGAATGGAGCTGTAGAGGGTTCTAATGACGTCCAATGGTATTCCGGGACCATGGCCAATTATGTTACCGAGATATGAAACTACATTAATTTTCCAGTGAATGTTCCTTTATTATATTAAATCGGAAAATATTTTATGAAGTTTGAGCACTACAGATTGATCAAACATTTGCCTGTTCCGATCATTTCCTCTATCTTCTAGTACAGGTGATTCAGTCTTTCTGCACTACTTTTCGACTTTCCTACGAATACGATGAAATGTCGAATCAATTGTTGGCGATTGGCAATGGAGAAGTACCAGTTGAGGTACCCGCCGAATTTCTCATTTCACAACGACGAAAGAGGAACTCAGTACGAGTGTTTTCCAAAACATTGATCAGAATTAGAAGAACCATGATTGGTTAAGTGCGCGTGCCATTTTGGCAGCGAAAAATAAGGATGTTGATGATTTGAATTTCGTAATATGTTATCGATCGCGAATGAACTTCGCTGAAACCTAAACATACGCAATTCGACAAAAGATGTGTTCGGTTGAATTTATTTTCTCATCTCTTTCAACACATTATTATGCGCTAAAGGACGCTTGCATGTGTCGGTTTCAGGGACAGAAATTTACACGAGATTTTGGTAGTGTGTAGAAACAAGGGACAAACAAGCAAAGCCTGGCTTCCCGAGCAGGACCGAATAACTCGATAACTGCCCTTGGTATATATGAGCTCAGATTAAAAAAGTAAAATACCTGAGGATAATACCATAAAATGGTTTCCACAATGTTATCACAATGTATATACCAAATTTAGGTAAAACAATACCAAAATAGTACCTCTCAGGTATTCCCAGGTATCCAAAATAAGTTTTGGTATTCGAGAGATATTTTGCTTAGGTATTTTACCTCTTAATCTAAGCTTTTTAATGCCAAGGCCAGTTATCAAGATCAAAATTGGGTATTCATGAGTTGTTATCTCCTGCTCGGGTTGCAGTTACTTAAAAAAAAGTAAATCATGAATGCTCGGAGTTATGTAAATCATAAAATTGGATAGAGCGGAACAAAGTTCGCCGGGTCAGCTAGTTTTATATAAAAAAAAACAGAATTTTTACACCTTTCCTGTTGTTCTCTGCAAAACTTCCCGGCAATTTTCTGAAGAACTTTCCTGAAGTTCCGTACAGAACCTCCCTGAAGTTCTTTGCAGATCTTCCCATAAGTTATCTGAAGAACTTCTCTGAAGTTCCTCACAGAACCGTCCTGAAGTCCTCTGCAGAACTTCCCTGAAACTCTCTGAAAAACTTCCCTGAGGTTTTCTGCAGAACTTCCCTGAAGTGTTCTGCAGAACTTTCTTTTTTTACCCCCTGTTCGGGTCATAAACCACTGCGACCAGTAATTTGATCTATTTTAGTATGTCCCGTATCCTTTGTTTAGTGCTTGTCGAGTTACTTCATCACTATTGAAAAATGATGAAGTATTCGGTGTTATTACAGTTGTCATTGTTTGTTTTGTTAGCAATGAATCGGGATTAATATATCGGGTGATCTACCAGCGTTACTTGCCAGAAGTTCTCTGCAGAACACCCCTGAAGTTCTCTGAAGAACTTTCATGAAGTTCTTTGCAGAACTTTCCTAAAAATCTTTGCAAAATTTTCCTGAAGTTCTCTGCAGAGTTAAAGTTCTTTGTCGAATTTTTCTGGAGTTCTCTAGAGAATTTTCCTGAAGTTCTATGTAGAACTTTTATGAAATTCTCTGAAGAACTTCCCTAAAGTTTTCTGCAGAACTTGCATAAAATACTCTGAAGAACTTTCATGAAGTTCTCTGCAGAACTTCTCTGAAGTTCTCAGCGGAACTTGCATAAAGTTCTCTGGAGCACTTCCATGAAGTTCTCAGCAGAACCTCCCTGAAGTTCTCCGAAGAAATTTTCAGAAGTTCTCTGCAAAATTTCTCTGAAGTTCTCTGCAGAACATTCCGGAAGTTTTGGGAAGAATTTCCCTGAATTTTTCTGCAGAACTTCCATGGAATTCTCTGAAGAACTTCCCTGAAGTTTTCTGAAGAATTTTCCTGAAGTTCTATGCAGAACTTTTATGAAATTCTCTGAAGAACTTCCCTAAAGTTTTCTGCAGAACTTGCATAAAATACTCTGAAGAACTTTCATGAAGTTCTCTGCAGAACTTCTCTGAAGTTCTCTGCAGAACTTCTCTGAAGTTCTCAGCGGAACTTGCATAAAGTTCTCTGGAGGACTTCCATGAAGTTCTCAGCAGAACCTCCCTGAAGTTCTCCGAAGAAATTTTCAGAAGTTCTCTGCAAAATTTCTCTGAAGTTCTCTGCAGAACATTCCTGAAGTTATTTGAAGAATTTCCCTGAATTTTTCTGCAGAACTTCCATGGAATTCTCTGAAGAACTTCCCTGAAGTTTTCTGAAGAACTTCCCAGAAGTTTTCTACAGAACTTGCATAAAATACTCTGAAGAACTTTCATGAAGTTCTCTGCAAAAATTCCCTGTAGTTTTTTGCAGAACATTCCTGATGTTCTCTGCAGAACTTCCATGAACTTCTCTGCAGAACTTCTACGAACTCTTTTGAAGAACTTCCATTAAGTTCTATTAAGATTTTTCATGAAGTTCTCTGAAAAAGCAAAAATACCCATATTGAGGTAATTAGCCTCTTGTGTGCACTAGCGGTAAACATCCATTACAAAGTTCACATGTCGACCAGCGCCACGCACTGAAATAATTCTGGACTATGAAGTCCACCATCTGGAAGACCATGATTACCCGAATGAATTTTATGAAAACAATGAATGCATACATGATTTTGATATCAAAATATAGATATTACAAAAAGCTCAAATGGCCACTAGCGCCGCGTAGCGGAAAGATTTTGATGTAATGTGTACGCCATACAAAAAGCCCTGACTCGTCGAATTTTTCAATCAACCAAACATCTTTGATGAAGACCCCAACTAGCTATATGACAAAGATTTCGAGGTTCAGCCTATAAAGTAAGTTTACATGCATACTGACGCCACGTACTGAGATAATTCTGAAGTTTTATGTTTGCCAACCTGAAGGCCTTGATCTACTGAACAACTTTTCTAAAGAAAGTAACTTTCTATATACGAAGGATCAAGCGATATTATCTGATGAAACAACAAAGGTTAATGCCCATATATCATTTGAGACCCTCCTCAGGGAATCCGCGCTGGTCGGGGGGTTAACTGTACTTTGCTGTTTTGTTTTGCAAAAATATGCTGCCATTCAACGGTCATAACTTTTTCTGGTGAATTCGGATTGGCGCACTCTTTTCTGCAAAGTGGTTTGTTCAAGTCTAAACAATGTCAGGAAAGTGCTTCTGGAGCATTCACATTCAAGCTGAGGCGGTTATTTTGGTGTTTCTCAAGCGATGCCAATTTGTGAAGAAAGCAAATCGCATAAGGTCAAAATAGGATACTTGGTGGTTTCAGGACCCAAGCTAACAGAAAATAATTATAAATACACTAATGAACAACCGTCAGTTCGAAATACGTGCAGTATTCAACCAAATTTTGGCTGCGTCCTGCTGTTTACATCCAAATTGAACTGTTGTTATTTTCTTCAATTTTTCGCTCAGAGGTTGAAAATGCGGGGTCTTTCTCCCGAGCAAAGCGGATTGTGCACAAACGGTGCACCGTCAGTGGTCTTTCGAGCAGAAAATTGGCTAAGGAAGAAGCTGTGAGCGTTGGAGCAATTCAGAATGCATTACGGAATTATCAACAACAGTACGCTTTCATAGATTGCCCTACAATCGAGAGAAAGGTAAGGGACTATTTAAAGCTTCATCTTTCAGCATAAGTCCGAGGTGTGGCGAAAAAGCTAAGTACTTCGGCGACTAATGTTATGAGTGCCAAGGAGATAATGGGCCTGTAGAGTCGTCGAAAGCAAAAGTAGCCAAAACGAAGCACCAAACAGGTTGAATCTGTGAAACCGAGGGCTAGAAAGCTGTACGACAAACTCTGACCAAAAAATGTGTTATCATGGACGGTGAAACCTACCTAAAACTCGATTATAGAACTTTGCCGGGACCACAGTTTTATATCTCGCCGAAGGAAAAGGATCTTCCTAGATCAGTGAAAGCCATTTACACCGAAAAATTCGGCGAAAAGGTTATGGTGTGGCAGGCCAAATGCTGATGTGGAAAAATATCTCGTCCATTCATTACAACAGACAGAATGAATGGTCAAATCAAATTGAAGAAGTGTCTGCAAATAATAAATTTAATAAATATTGGTCAAAAGTGGTGAAATCGGTAGGAGAAAGCAATGTGCAGAAGCTTATGCTTATTTTAATGGAAAAGTTAGAGAGCTTGCCTAACCCACAAATAATCAAGCAAATTGTAATGAAGATGGAAAGGAAAAAACAAGTATTCAATTTGTTTGAGAATAAAATAATAAAAAATCACAGTATGGCCTTTTTTTTTTTGAGAAATAAAGTGTGTTTATATTTTTCGGAAGAGTCTATATCCTTAGTAAACATGCGATTTTCGAGCACTTACTCAGCCAGTTACGAACGCGGTTTAGGTGGTAAGTATGTGTATAGATCCTCATCATTGAGGTACACAGAAAAATTAGTGAGTTTTAACAAACGCGTAAATTTTCCACTTAAATAAATACAGAGTAGTAAAATTTCCGCTTGTTTAATTCCAAGCAAAAGGAGGCGTACACAACGAAATTGTTTGCAATCTTTCATGTGACATACAACAATGTTGCCATATTTCGTACAACAGGCTAGATTCAGGCGTTATCTAGCTTAACTTTACATGAAATATCCCAATATTTTCTGCCAAATCTAGCATTCCCTTTATGTGCATTAGATTCAATGTTTCTTTTTATCTGTATAAGCTTTTCAAAAACAAAATAAATAGGGTTGTTAGGGAATCTTGGACAAATAAGACGTGGTTATAAATAAAAACAAATTAGTCCGTCTACAAATAGAAATACAGTATCCAACACAACAACATAGCATAATCACGTACAAATTAATAGGAATAAGACTAGACACAAAAATTCACACTACACTGACGAAAACTCATAAACGTACATAATTTATGAAACCTAATCAATTTTATTAAAACTACTAGCTGATCCCGGTGCGAGCGTTGCTACGCCTGCAACTAAATGAATGAACATTACATAGAACTGACGCTTTTTTTTAATGAAATTTTTTTTGAGTAAAAAGGAGTTCAAACTTCTATCAGAACATTCTTCTTACCCGGACAATACACAGTTTGTGGCTTAGTTACCTGGATAATTCTCAGGATTGGTTGAAATTTGTGTTCGAATTCACCATAGAAACTTTTCTTACATTAAAAAAATCACGCATACCATTTTTGATTCCATTTGCTTGATTAGTTCTCAAGCTATGCAGAAATTTGTGTTTCATTTATATGTGAGCCAGAATGGGGAAGCGGTTTCAAACAATCATAAGAACTTTCCCCAGCCCCAAAAATACCTGCATACATATTTTCACTCCGAAAGGTCAGACAGCCAGTCAGACAGAAATCCATTTTAATATAAATAAAAATCCTGTTTCCAATAACCCTCACATGCCAAATGTGGATTCATTTACTTTAATAGTTCTCGAGTTATGCAAAAAATTGCGTTTCATTTGTTTGAGAGCCCCCCTCCCCCTTCAGAGGGTAAAGGGGTCTCAAACCACCATAGAAATATGTCTGACCTTCAAAAAAATCCACTTGCCAAATTTGATTCCATTTGCTTTATTAGTTCTCGAGTTATGCATAAATTTGTGTTTCATATGTTTGGGAGCCCCCCCCCCCTTCAGAAAAGGGAGGGGTCTCAAATTAGCATTGAAACAGTATTCATCTACAAAAACCTCCATATGCCAGATTTGGTTCAATTTGCTTGATTAGTTCTCGAGTTATACAGAATATTGTATTTCATTTGTATAGGAACCCCCCTTTCAGGGCGAAGAGGAATCTGAAACCATCATAGAAACCTTTCTTGCCTTTAAAACCTCACACATGTTAAATTTGGTTTCCTTTGCTTGGGGTCTCAAACCACCGTAGAAACATTTCTTGCCTACAAAACCTCCACATGCCATATTTGGTTCAGTTTGTTTGATTCGTTCTTGAGTTATGCAGAAAATAGTTTTTCATTTGCATGGGAGCCCCTTTTCTACAGGCGGGAGGGGTGTCGAACTATAATAAGATCCTTTCCCGGACCCAAAAACCCCTGCATACAAATTTGCATAGCGGTAAGGATAGTTCTCATGTTTGGTTTAAATTTGTGTTTCGTTTGTATGGTAGCCCCCCTTTTCAGAGTGAGGAGAGGTCTTAAATTACCACAAAAACATTTCTTGCTTTCAAAAACTCACCCATACTAATTTTGGTTCCATTTGCTTGCTAGTTCTCGAGTTATGCAGGAATTTGTTTTTCATTTGCATGGGATCCCACCCTTTCTAGAAGCGGGAGGGCTCTCGAACTATCATAAGATGCTTTTCCGGACCCAAAAACCACTTAATACAAATTTGCAAAGCAAGTTCACATGTTTGGTAGAAATTTGATTCATCTATATAAGAGCCCCCCCTTTTTAGAGGGAGGAGGATGGTAATGGATCTCAAACCAACATAGAAACATTTTTTGTCTTAAAAAACCACCACATGCTAAATTTTGTTCCGTTTGCTTGATTAGTTCCAGAGTTATGCAGAATATTGTGTTTTATTTGTATGGGAGCCCCCCCTTTTATGACGGGGAGGGTTCTCAAGCTACCATAAAAACCTTTTTTGCCTTCAAAAACTCACACATGCTAAATTTGGTTTCTTTTGCTTGATTAGTTCTCGAGTTGTGTAGAAATTTGTGTTTTATTTGTATGGGAGCCCTCAATTCCAGTGAAGGGAGGGGTCTCAAACCATCATAAGATTATTCTCCGGCCCCAAAAATTTCAACATACAAAATTTCACGCCTATCGGGCCTTTCGCTCGCGAGTTAAATCGTGACAAAGGAAACCTCAACTCATTTTTATTTATATAGATATGTACCATCACAACAAATACAGTGACTAAATGGGAACCATAGCCTGGGAATGTCTGTGTGTTGATTCAAAATAGAGGCTCATAGAAGCAAATTTTACCAATAAAAGTGTCCAGTGCTCTTCCACTGTGATACCCTCAAAAATTAGAAAAAATCTTAATTTTATTAATATTAACATTAACTATACCTTTCTATTATCTTTTTCTTTCCAGGTAAGTGATGCGATGATTCTTTTGCGTAAACCCAAGAATTCCCAAATTAGTAATTTATAATCACGTAAGTATACGAGTAACTATCACAACTGCTGCCATCCTGCTGCAGAACATTTGTGGAATAAAGATAGAAAAACAAGCTATTTAACTGTAGTGGGGGTAATGTCAACATCGGTAATGTTGACTTCTAAAAAATGCTGATTGAAAAATAATCAAAGTCTTCGATAAGGGTGTCCAAAGTATCCAAAGCAAAGAAAAAATAATGAATTCTAACTGGCGCTTAAAATCTTCCTTCCTTTATTATCAAGTCAAAGGAAGTGTAAACAACAAAATTGTTTGCAATTTTGCATGCGCCATACAACAATGTTCACAGTCTTTCATTCAACAAGCTAGATTCAGGCGTTATCTGGCTTAAATTTGAATGAAATATCCCATGAGTTTCTGCTATCAATGGGCGATCTGGATCGATTTTTTGGGCTCGGTTAATCGAGATTATGAATCGATCTTATACTGTTCGATTTTTGACTGAATCTTTTTTGAAACTGACTGAAAAAAACTGTTACTGGGAGAATCGATTTTCAAACTCTACACGCTAAGAAAATAATACGGAAAAGTCGGTAAAAAATACCTAAAACCACACAAAAGTGCACATACTGAAATTATCGGTAAACATGTATTACCAAATTTCGGTATTGTTGGAAAACAGGAAAAGACGTTAAAAATTACTAATTTTTTTACGGTTCTTTTTACCGATAGTGCATGCAACCCCTATGAGAGCATTTTAAACACAATTTAAGCAAAATCTAACGGTAAAATTTGCAAATCCACTTTACTAAAATAATTGGTAAAATGAAATGATTTCTTTCGGTAAATTTTACCGATACTTTAGGTTTTGCTACTAAAACCTAAAGTATCGTTAAAATGAAAACCTTATTTTCGGTAATCTTATCTTAGTTTGTTGTCTTATTTTTTACGAAATAGGTTATCAGTGACCCAAAAAGTGATTGCAACATGTTAACATGTTGTTACAAGCTGCCAAACCTATTCTGATCGACATTTATCAATATCAAAAATCGCCCTCACCTAGCACTAGGTACACCTTGAACTTTGACATTTCTTCACCTCGCTCCCACTCTTTCGCTTTGCACAGCAAACTACTCGCAGTGTTACCTGCTAAGCTGTTTTCGTGTTGTGCCCCAGCCTGTTCGGTGTAATTTTTACCTGTCACTGTCGTTCCGGTTTTATTTACGATATTTTGTCTGCGTTTAAAAAGAATGGTTGAAAAAAGTGATAATAGGTATATGCTAGAACCTGACATTCATGAGTTCGCCGGATAAGCCCCTATGGTCTCTCTGATGACAATTTATCCACATGAAGTTGTTTTCTGTAGAACTATAAAACAAAAGATCAAACATGAAATTTGATTAGACAATTTAAAAATGGTAGTTATATAAATTACAAATCGATTTTCCTCGATTCGATTCTTCCGCCGTCGATTTGTTCTCGAATTGATTTTTTTCGTTTTTGGGAATCGATTCAGCTGAATCGATCTTTTTGTGTAAAATGCCCATTGCTAGTTTCTGCCAGCGTTTTCCTTGATGTGCATTACATGACAGAAAACAACATGTTTTTTTAAAAACTGTGGACCCCGAGTGTTGTATCTCCGAAATTTTCGGAAATCCTGGGAAAATGATCATTTTCTGAGATAAATAAAAGAAATTTTACTGCCCTTGCTAAAGGGTGTCCACGATGAAGTGCCACACTAAAATTGATTCGCAAAATTCGAGTTTTCATCCGATTGCCATCAAATTTTTCAGGGATTGAGAAATAACTATTAAACTTCATTTTACCATTTTACTCGTATTTTATTTACAGTCCATACGCAAATGCCTGCACCTTGGCGCTTAACCCCGGCCATCAAGATTCTGCACAACCTGTGAATCAACCGTTTTTTGCATGTAAACCCATACTTTCTTCAGTTCCTCGACTGTCTTCACTACCTTAGGTCGTTTAAGAAGGTGCTGCTTCATAATCGCCCAGTACTTCTCGATGGGGCGGAACATTTTCGGCACGAAATTGACCTTATTGTCCGCATACCACTTCAGCACGTCCTTGGAGTAGTGGCATGAGGCCTTTTATGCCTTTTATGTACACCTGTCCGTTCATCGTATCCTGGGTCACGAAAGGTGCACTCCGCTTCCCGCACGTGCAGATGGCTTGCCAAACCAGGAATTTCTTCGCACATTTGGACATCTTCTGAGTGCGGACATGCTCCGGAACGCTGAACTTATCCTTGGCCGTGAAAAACAGGTTGCCGGGGATCTGTTTGAAGTCGGCCTTCACATATGTTTCGTCGTCCATGATGCAGCATTCAACTTTCGTCAGCATGTTGAGGTACAACTTCCTGGCACGGGTTTTGGCGGACTTGTTCTGCTTCTCGTCGTGATTAGGGGCCTTTTGTACCTTCAACGTTCGAAGCCCAGCCTCAGTTTTGGCCTTCTGGACAAATCTTCGGCTTAAGTAGCAGCTTCTTAGCCACATCCCGAACGGAGGCGTTCGGATTTCGGTTGAAGGCCCCAACTACGCGGTTGTGATTTTTGGTGTTGTACGGAATACTTTTCCTTCACTTCTGGAGCTCCGATCGGTGGTCAACCGTTCCTCGAACAGCTTAATCACTCGCGACACCGTGGAATTCGCGATTCCCAACGTTTTAGCGATGGAACGATGCGAGAGATCCTTGTTCTCGTGATGAATGCGCAAAGATTTTATCACGCACGAGCTGTTCTTTCGACTCCATTTCCGTGAGTTTTGTTCAAAACTTGCAGGATGTAAATAATGCACTATGAACTAAATCAACCCAAATTTTCATTAAATTCTACCCAACGGTTAAAAAGTTACAGCAATTTCATAGTGTGGCAATTTCATCGTGGACACCCTTTAATTATATAAATTACAAATCGATTTTCCTCGAATCGATTCTTCCGCAGTCGATTTGTTCTCGAATTGATTTTTTTCGTTTTTGGGAATCGATTCAGCTGAATCGATCTTTTTGTGTAAAATGCCCATTGTTAGTTTCTGCCAGCGTTTTCCTTGATGTGCATTACATGACAGAAAACAACATGTTTTCTTCAAACTGTGAACCCCAGAGCGTTGTCTCTCCTAAATTTTCGGAAATCCTGGGAAAATGATCATTTTCTGAGATAAATAAAAGAAATTTTACTGCCCTTGTTAGTCGTTGAATAACGTGGGTTTGTTTTCAACGCCCATCTCCATTTGAAAGCTTGACCAGCTTGCGAGTTTGAGTTTCGCCTATACCGTCTTTCCCTGAAATATTGAAAGCTCCTATTCCCATACTTCTAACCGGTATCGAACAATTTCACCCAAAATCCCCCACGAGTCTCATATTAAATGAATTTCCACTTTCATAGAACCTTATCGACCAAAGACTATCAAGTAAGAATTCGTCGACTCATGCTTGCTTGTAACCAACAACCTTGAAGCTAAAGCTTGTCATTGTGAGAGGAATTCACCCACGCCACGTGTTTCACCGAAATAGTGATTTGTTGATTTATTTAACGAAGTTATTCAATTCTAAAAGTTGCTCTTCAAAATTTCGTGACTCCGTAGGCGACGGACTCGTTCGATGCGTCTTGCTCGATTGTATCACGCAACCAGGTTAACCATGTTCATCAATTAAAATTTGACATTTAGAATAAGGGGAAAAAAAATCATTTCATAAATTGGATTTCGATGATTCGATTGGAAACGTCGCTCTTTGATCAACCCTAGTTTTCGAAATGATTAAAAAAAAACCCCATCGATATCAGTATCATCCCATGGCGGAGCTCTGCATCATCGGGCAGCGAATATTGGGGTAGTGATTTCAGTTTTTTTCTTTTTTTGCTCCATGTCCTGGCGTTTGTTTTTGCTGATTCACATACCTTTTCCATCGTCATCGGCACATGTACTGGCAGTGCATCCTCCGGACCGCATGTGTGCAATATCATACACTAGATGATCGCCTGAGAATGACACAAAAAAGTACGATTTTTATCGCTCGTTCTCCTCTTTTACTCGACCCTCCAGCCGGCCCAGTGCTTCCCGTTCCAGGGCGCGCGTTGTAGATCTGAGATTGGTCGTCGTCGTCGGTGCGCTCCACCACACTGACTGGTCCGGAGGATTGATGGCATACAAAGTATAGTAATTTGTTTCCTGTCCTGGACAGTATTGTGCACGTGGATTGTTGGGATTGAAGTAATAATGGCGGAAGAGGGGGCTGGGGGGGGCAGCGGAAGTGGGCGAAGGTCCGAGGCTAATGGTTTGCGAACTACTAACCAAACTTGCCGTGATATCCGTGGAGCGTGGACACCATTGAGAGTGGAGGCACGCCTAATGGTTTTTTTTTTCTGTGTAAAATAAAATGTAAAACATTGGGTGAAAGGTTTTGATGATGACGGGAGATGGAAAAAATATATGGTACTTAGTCACGAATATCCGATTGACGATTGGTGGTGGAGCGAAACGGAGACGAAAGGCAAATGAATCATCATCCGGTCAATCTGGGTGGCGATAAATCAAATTTGCCGAGTACAAATGCGATGGATAAGTATATTCAGGCTTAAAAAAGAAAGGGCTTTTATAAGTTTTTGATGTTAATGAGAAATAGCATAGCTTTGAACTATTACACCTATCGTAGGGGGAGTCACCATGAAAAGCCTTTCCACTTACACTAAATGTTTTGCCACTGATTGACCGAAGGTACCTAAGCTTGTCCTTTGCGTCAGTTGTAGATTGTTATGGATCAAACTATGGAATGTACCCCGAATTGTTAACCAATCTTTGAGAAGTCCACCGAAGGTTGGTAAACAAATTTCGCGAAGCTTAACACGGGATAGCTCTTCACAGGCAACTTGTGCATTCTATTCAATGGATTTCAAAGGATCTATTGGTTTCGGTCGAAGACTTTTCAGGGTGGTCTTAAACACGCAATACTTGTCTTCGGCATCCATGATGGTCTTGGCATTTTTCGCTTCTTTCTTGGGAACAGCATCTTCATCATCGTCGTTGATATCTTCCTTGAGCAGTTCACTTTTCCTACTGACGTTGCGAAATTCCCTAAATGCTTCTTCAAGGCGCTCCAAACGAATGTCAACTTGCACATTACACACTTCACGATCAAACTGTTCAACGAACAGCCGAACAGATTCCAATATCTCCTGGACGTTAAGCCTTAACGTTCTTCTTCCGTTAAGCCTCTCAATCTCAATTGGCCATTTTCACTGAAAGTCACTGTTCACAGTATCAACATCAGAAGAAAACTTCAAAAAGAGAGGATTTCAAGAGATTTTTCATTCTGTCAACCATCAGCAATTCTTTCTGATATAACAACTCGCAATAGTGAATGTTTGACTTGATATCCTTGGGAAATGAAACTACTTTTGTGAGATTGTTCTTTATTTTAATTATGAGCAGTTCTTTCGAATGACAATTTTTTTTTTTTGAAAATTAAGTTTTCTCGTTATCCTTGAAATAAAAAACCAATGAGTTGTTTTGAAGAATTTTTCTTCTTTCCTTCTTTGAAATGCGATTACAAGCAAGGCAGCATTCATTAATTATGTCACGCAAATCTGGCCGAAAATTAACCCCCCCTCCCCCATGTCACAAATTGTCACAATTTTTGTAACCCCCCCCAGGCAATTATGTCACGTTTTTGTTAACCCCCCCCTCCCCACTCAAAACTTTTTATTCAAATAGCCAATATTAGTCACAAAAATCATTTTTATTTCATACAGAAACAAATTCAACTTTCCTCTATATTATATCAAATTGCATTCTCAAATAATACCATTCAAAAATAGATTCAATCCTCAGTCCAAGGGTTTTGCAGATGTTGGTCAGCATTGATGACCGGGAAGATATCTGCGTCCGCTGAAGCACTCGTAATGGTTTCTGCCACATCAGTCAGATCAAGTTCTTCGTCATCTATCCATTCGCAATCGAAGTTGTCTTTGTTGGTTACAACCATACATTCCTGTTTACGTTTTGCCACAACTTTAAACGGACGCAATTTTCTCTGAAATTGAACGCATGTATGCTTGTGCATCTTTATGTGCTCGCGAAGCATGACTAAAGATGCAAAGTATAGGCCACAGCTGGAACACACTCGTTCGTTCAATGAGTTTTTAATTGAAGGACAGTAAAGATCATACGGAATCGTTCCATATCCGACATCGATTTAGGTAGAATCTGTTGAGCTTGTAATGAGTTCAATACGAACATTGATGGGAAATGCTGTGGTTCGTCCTTCGATGACCCAATCAATCCTCGAGATGTTTGCGTCAGAGAGATTGGTGGAGGCAAAAATCCATTGCAGATAACGTGATCGATGCTACTTCGCAGTGGTGAGCAGCATTTCCTGTAAAAATATAAATTTATGCACATATAACAATTATTTGACCATCAAATGCATCTCAAAATTTTACCTATCTGTGCATTTCCGTATCTGGAGTAAATATTGGCTGGTTCGCACATGAGTTCCAAACCAGTGTTGGTCATAGTCACGAATTGACTTCTGGATCTATTTCAGAAGCATCAGGATCGATATATTCAGCCAACGTCGGATGACCGTCGATGACCACATCATTCCAGACTTCTGCCAAAACTTCACCAGCGTACTGGAAATTTTGCTTCTCCAAAGCTGAATCAGTTGTACGCAATTGGGAATCCAGATGACTACCAAACTGGTCGTGTGGTATTATCAATCCAGAAAGCTCCTTACTCAAGGGTGACATACGTCGCTCCACTCTATTGAAAGCACTCCTTCCCGGAGCGTTCGTTGCAATGAACAGCGTGTCAAGGTTGTACTCTTTAAAATGGTGTATTGCTATCTGTATTACCTTGCGATATCTCGGATTTTCATCAGGTCCACCGTCGACGGTAAAGATTAGGGACTGGTTTGACCAATCCATCAAACTTAAAAATACCATCAAACGATTCAAGAGTTAGAAGCCGCTTGATGTCTAACGCATGAGAAAACGCCGTTGACGAAGCGTGTTTGCCTGACCGAATTGCAATGTAAGTGGGGCCTGAAAACCAACAGCCTCCGGTTTGCCAAGACCATTCGGTTTGATTTCGATTCCAGCGTACACGGACGGAATTAGTTTATGCTTATTTGCAACTATCCAATCGTGGTCAGGAAGCGTGATTTTGTACTCCACATGCATAAGCATGGGAGACTGCTTATTGGCAGCCGTTAGGCCTATCGCCACTCTCGCCTTATCATCCTGACTGATAAATCCTACTTCATTGGGCCCCAGCACAGATGCCAGTTCTTCCAATGATCTTATGGTCGCTGTACAGAATCGGCCATCGGGATGATCGTTGTGTTTTGCATTACTTGCGCGCATCAACTTCACTGGTACAGTATTTACGTGACATTTACCTTGATGGGAATTGGCTCGTTTGGGATTAACCGCAGATATGTTGCTGTTCTTTGATATTGAATCCTTGCCTTGTATTGCAGAAGTCAACTCATCTAAAGTTTTAACGCTTCTGACGCTCTCATCACTGCGCTTTTCGTGGGCCGCAGATCCAGCGAAGTGCGATATCGCATATTGCCTTGAGCAGCTCCGGTTGCTGCTCTTCAACACGAGGGCGGCCAGGAGAATTTCGGAATGAAAGATAATTTCCTGAAATTTGATATTTATATCTACTGTGCAAACAAACTAGTTAATATATCATATTTACCAGCCTCTGGGATGTCCCCGAATTAACAGTTGTTTAGCCTGCTTCATTTTCTCACGATGCTTCTGCTGCCGCTCTTGCTCGTCTTCCTTGATTTTGAGATTCTTTTCAAGTTTGATCTTTTTAATTTTTAGCCCTTCGAGTCTCGACTGATCATCATCCGTCAATAGTCCAGCAGACTTCTTGTCAATCAGAAGCACTACCTCAGAGTTCAGATTATTTAGCTCAGCTTTAAGTTGTTCCTGTACTGGTGCAGGGCGTTTATTTGATGATGACGGCTGAGCCATATACTCAATTTCCTTGATGGGTTGCGCGGGTTTCACTGTCGGCGCTGATTCCTTAGAGCACTCATAGACTTTCCCATAGTTGAAGAAGTTTACCTTTTTTCTTTAGCTGCAAGGCATGAAGCTCTTTTATTTTGTTATTGACTTGCTCTTCAAGTGCGGTGTTGTCATTGCCCTTCCGTTCATTCCAGAAATTAGTAGCATCCAATTGGCACTCCCTTTTCTTCTTATCCGGGTAAGCCTTTACATACGCATTGTACAGCGTATTAAAAAGTTCTCCACGATTCATTTTCCAAAATACACTAACTGCGCGAACCAATTTTTCACCAATAAACACTGGACTTTATTCACTGACGCACACTGAATGAGCTGCAGCTGTCATTCATGAACGGTGGAATAGTATTCACTTGATCTGAAAGTACCCACTAATGAGTCGAAAAGTACGCATTTTGAAGAAAAGTGGCTTAACTCATTATTAAGAGTATACTTTCCTCATTTCTGAGTATTGCTTACTCATTTATGAGTATCAATTAATCATTAATGGGTAACGAATACTCAATTAATGAGGAAAATATACTCCTAATAATGAGTTAAGTTTCACTTTTCTTCAAAATGCGTACTTTTCGACTCATTAATGGGTACTTTCAAGTTAGCGTGTTAGGTATGGTAGGTGTCGGAGCCAAACACCGGATCCGTAGGGTACTTGAAGTAGCTTGCTAGCTCTCTTGCGACAGAACTCAAACGTGTCCTAACACGGTAGGAAAGGAAATAGGTGTCGCTCAAACTAGCAACTGTCGGGTAAAACGAGTGCTCTGTCTTGGCTCATGGGTGGAAAATTCAACTCTTCTTACCCTGAAAAGGCCGGGTTGGGTTCCAAGGCCGTTGACAGCAAACACTCTAGTCGTAGGGTGGACTGTATTCAACACTGTATAACACTGGGCTGTTGCAACCGGATAATGGATCCAGAAGATATTGATAGAAAACTACTGCTTCTATTCACTTATCCTTTATTGCTTTTTCCTTTTGATCTTAACACCTTAGAATTGATATAATGACTGAATGACTGCGCCACTGCGGTGCCGTTTTTATATTGTGCCGCTACTGCTAGAAGTTCCAGAACATGGAAAGTTCCAGAACAATGGAAAGTTCCAGAACATGGAAAGTTCCAGAACGATGGAAAGGTCCAGAACATGGAAAGTTCCAGAACGATGGAAAGTTCCAAAACAATGGAAAGTTCCAGAACATGAAAGTTCCAGAACGATGGAAAGTGCAGAACAGGGCGTGCATAGTTTATGCGAGCGGTGTGTGAGTGCTGCATGATTACTGCTGTTGCTGTTCGTTTACGAAGGGGCGTGAACAGTAGGGATAGTAGTAGTAGGCGATATTGCATAAGAATATCATTTTGTTTTTGTTTTTTTCAAAAAATGTGATGTCACGATTCAGCTTACCCCCCCTCCTCGTTTGTCACAAAATGTCACGGTTTTCTGAACCCCTCCCCTAAAAGCGTGACATAATTAATGAATGCTGCCCAAACAGGAGCTTATAAATAAATGACAGTAGTTGGCAAAATATGAGTTTTTTTCGCTTGTATAGATTGGTCCTCGTTGAATCAAAATTTGTGCTCAGAATTGCAGTTTCTGAGAAAGATGAACTTTAAATGCACACGTTTCATTTTCACTCTGCTCCCTGAATGTTGGGCTTAGATTTCATAGAATGAGCTTTCCTGAATCCATTGCTGCTTACAGATGTTTTCTAGCAAGTACACAGAAAAAAAATTAATTTTAATAGCAGTGCAAAATTTTCCTTTATTTAATTGTAAACCAAAGGAAGCGTAAACAACGAAAGTGTTCGCAATCTTTCATGCCCCATACAATAATATTGGAAATGTTCCATACAACAGAGTAGATTCATGCGTCATCGGATTTAAATCTACATGAAATATCCCATTAATTTATGTCAAATCTAGCATTCCCTTCATGTGCATTAGATAATGCAGAAAATTTAATGTTCCTTCCGAACTGTTTACGATTAATGAGAAACGCCAGTTTTATTCACAAAACTACGAACATTCAGTCAGTCAGTCAGTCAGTTAGTTATTAGTTAGTTAGTCGGTAGTTAGTAGTTAGATAGTTAGTTTAAAAAAATGTCTGCACGTTTACCTTCACTTCACTTTTACCTTCACTTTTTATGTTTTGTTTTCCTTTTATAGTTGTTTGTCGCAGTAGCATTGCTGGGCTCCATTTGCCGGTGATTTTTTTTTCAGTCTGAGCGATGTCTTAATGAAATCATTCTCCATGTTTGTTTCAGACGGCTTCCATCGAAAGAAGTCCAGATGAGAATGCAAGAAGTTTAATTTTAGTAACATTTTACACCCCAGTACGCCATATGAACTGAATTATGTGTACACAATCTAGATTTTTTTTAAATTTCAGAAAGTGGGCTCAAATGTTTTGGAACGCATTCCATGCTTGTAACAATGTTGTGTTATGAATATGCTAAAAATTGTCGTCTTTGAGGAGTTTCCTAATTTGCGGGCCAACAAATACGTTCTCTTTCACTTTGGCTTCGCTCGATCTTGAAAACTTGTTCTTCAAAAAACAAAATGGTTCTCCTTGGATATCCAGATATCGTGACAGGAGTACAGTACCCGAAGTCGCAACTAATTACGCGCAAAGCCTTGAAGCAGCGTTGCCAAGAGAGCGAGTGCTAATCTTGAGGACTACTGGAGTACCGTCAAAGCAGCCATCAACAACGCAGTGAAAGGCGCCATCTAGGTTATGGAAAGAAAACGACGGAACGGTTGATTCGCACATGGGTTTCAAACGGTTCTTGATGAGAAAAATGCAGGCCGCTGAGGCAGGCAACTCGTCAAAATGTGAAGCGATACAGACAGAAACGAAGACAGCAAACTCATCTCTTCCGGGATAAGAATCGTTACCTGGAGGAGTTGGAGTGCGAAGAAATGGAGCAGCTGTATCGTTTTCAAGATGCGTATAAATTCTACAAAAAGCTCAAGGTATCCCTTAAAGGCTTCGTGTCGCAAGCTGAAACGTGTTGGGATAACGATGTAGGTATCTTGTCGGCTGAAAGTGAGGCGATTGAAAGGTGAAAGTAGCACTACGATGGACACTTGAATGGCGCAGAGGTGGAATACCAAGAGAGCAGGAGGAATGGCTTCATCGGTATGATGGACGAGGGTGATGTAGCAACTCCCACGATAAGTGAAGTTAAGGATGCTATCAAACAGCATAAGAATAACAAGGCAGCTAGAAAGGATGGAATCGAACCGGAACTTATAAAAATGGGCCCGGACAAGTTGGCGACTCGTCTGCATCGACTGATAGTCAGGATCAGGGATACATAACAGCTACCGGAGGAGTGGGAAGAGGCAGTTATATGCCCAATATACAGAAAAGGTAACAACTTAGAATGTAAGAACTATCGAGCGATCACTATTCTCAACGCGGCCTACAAATTTCTGTCCTAGATTAGCTTCCGTCATCTAGCGCCGGAACGGTCAATCGACAACTGACCAAATCTTTACGTTGCGACAGATCCAGTTTCACAGACAGACAGTTTCACAAATATCAAGTCCCTACACACCCCCTATTCATCGACTTCAAGGCCGCATACGATACTTTGGATCGTGAAGAGCTATGGGAGATTATGGACGAGAACCTTTTTCCCCGGGAAACTGACCAGAATGATCAAAGCTTCGATAGATGGTGTACAGTGTTGCGTGAAGATATCGGGTGCGGTGTTGGACTCGTTTGAAACACGCAAAGGACTTCGACAAGGCGATGATCGATTTTCAATAAATCCGGGGTACGATTTTCAATAAATCTGGCCAGTTCATCTGCTTTGCTGACGAAGTTCCAGAACGTTCCAGGTGGTAGCTGATCAGTACACCAAGGCGAAACGTGAAGCGGGAAAGGTTGGATTGAAGGTGAATGCGTCGAATACTAAGTTGGCTGGAGGAACCGAGCGTGATGACGGAGATGAGTTCGAGGTGGTGGATGAGTTTGTGTACCTCGGATCATTGGTTACGTCGGATAACAACTGCAGCAGAGAAACTCGGACACGTATTATAACCGGATGTCGTGCCTACTATGGACCCCACAAGACCTTGAGGTCTGGTAAATTCTCCCTCGGACAAAGTGTACCATGTACAAAACGCTGATAAGACGGGTAGTTCTTCACAGGCATGAGACGATGACAATGCTCGAAGAGAACCTGCAAGCACTTGGAGTTTTCAAACGACGTATAGTGAAGAAGGATGAACCACGAGCTTTCGCATCTCTTTGGCGAACACAGTATCCAGAAAGTCGCTATAGCTGGAAGGGTACAATGGGCGGGAGATGTAGTAAGAATGTCAGACTGAAACTGCGCAAAAATGGTGTTTGCCTCAAATCCGACCGGTACAAGGCGCAGAGAAGCGCTGTGAGCTAGGTACTTAAACCAAGTGGAGCAAGACCTTGGAAGTGTGGGACACTCGAGAAACTGTAGACAAGCAGCTCTTAACCGAGTTTTATGTAGAAATATCGTGACGCAGGTGCGGTCCTTATTGAACGTCAGACCAGCATAAGTAAGTAAGTAAGTTAGCAGGACAGGAATACAAAAATTTTATAAAAATTGTAGTTTTTGAAATAAAAATGGTATTACTCTTCAATCATACACGTGTTAGAAAAAATCTGTGAGCATCAATCGATTTAGGGAGGCCCATAATATCCAAGCCCTACATTCAAAGACCAGAGCTAAAACTTTTTAATACAAGAAGGATTTTCATGAAAAATATTTTGAAAAATTATTTTGTGAATGGAAACTACGTGTTAAAAAAAACATCGCTTTCACAAATGGATTCATAGAGGCCCATTCCATAAAATACTGGCCCAACATTCAAAGAGCGAAGCCAATATTCTAATTGTTAAACAGGTAAATCATATTTCGACGGTAATACGTGTTTTTGTGATTTCCAATCTTATTTTTCTCAAAAACTGGATTTGTTACAGCAGCTCTCAGCCCATAAAGGGTGTACCGGTTAAAATTTGGTGGGTTTGAAATTTTGTGTAGACAAAGTTTGATGTGTATTGTTAACACTCTGGGGGTTGATTTAATCAGGTGTGTAAAAGTTTTCAAAATGGTGACGAAAGAACAGTGCCAGTGTGAAAAAGTGTTGCACGAGTACTTTGAGAATCATGATGTATCATATCGTGTCACAGAAAAATAGTTGAGAATCGCGAATTCTACGGTGTCTGGTATAATAAAACGGTTTGTAGAACGTCTGATTGTTGGTCGAAAGCAAAGATCTAGAGCACAGAAGCCATGAGGTCAACGAGAACATCACAAACGCTTGGTTGGGGCCTTTACACGAACACAGAACGCCTTAGTTCGAAATGTGGCTAGGAAGCTGCATGTGAGCAAGACTTTCGTGCAGAATACTAAAACTTGAGCTGAACTACGTACCTTCAAGGTTCAGAAGTACCCAAATCGTGTCGAGAAACAGAATAAGGTCGCAAAAAGTTGTGCCCGGAGGTTGTACAACCAGAAAATAACGAAACCACACTGCTGTGGAATGAATAACGAGACATATTGAAGACGGACTTCAACCAGATTCCAGGAAACCTGTATGTGACTGCCAAGGATAAGTATTCCCGAAAACCTTCGGACATAGAAAATGTCGAAGTTCGCCAATTTTTTTTTTTTTTTTTGATTTAGCAAGGGATTTGTACTTGCGGAAAGCGGAGTACAGCTTTCGTAACCGCAAGCACCAAGAATGGGTGCGGATTTCAAACGGTACACCCTTTATTTGAATTCACCAAGGCAAAATCCGTAAAATTGAACATATTGCCTCGATGGGCGTGAAACACTGCCGACTTGTGTTATTAAATCGAAATATGGCGGAACATGACTGGTTCAAATTGAAAATTGAAACTAGCGGACAACCCGAATTGTGAGGAATGAGGCGAAGATTTAACAACGTCAGAAACAAATATTCATTCACAGTAGATCCATTTAAATCAGAAAATCTGGAACAATTCAAGAAAGTTTGGAACTTTGTAGAAGAAAGCAAACTAGACCTGTGAGCTAGTTGAAGCGCTGAAATCAGAGAATGAAAAGTGCCTCAGGGCTTACAGTCAAAGCAACTGGCCCTGCAACCACCGAGCTGATAACGACGGCTACAGCTCGAACCCAGCAGTGCAGAGAAAAGAAGGTCTACGACAAATGTTTTCTACGATAAGTTTAATGAAAGTGGATAAACTTATCTCGCTGATTCCTCACACGATATGTGAAAGTGTTCTATGCTATGCTATGTTCTTGTTCCGATGCCATCACTCTGACGAATCTCTCTTGGCTTGAACTTCACATTGTTGGCTAGTTTCAGACTAAATTTCAGCACGCCGAAAATTTACAACCAGATTAGTGTCTCTCATTCCTTTCGAATACAGAATTTCATATGTTTTTACAGAGATATGACGCAAAAATCTCGCACACGGATGTATTTTTCCAATCACGGTAAACGTTAAAACAACTTGTGCAATTGTTTTTCCTAGTTACAATTTTAGTTTTATTCCAGCCGTAAAGCACTCTTCCCGGCTTTGTGTTTGTACGAACCCCTCGCCTATGCTTCTTTAAAGCCGAAATTTGCACAAAGTTGCTCACTTGTTTGTGCTAAAACTCGGCTAGACGGTTGTGATAACAAGTTAATAACACCTCTATGTGATCATGAAGATTTTGAAAGTGTTATAGTGAAAGATGTTATGACCACTTGAGAACCTTCAAAAAACCTATTGGCTGCCATGAAAACCAGAATACGGTCAAACAACCACAGCTGGCAAACTTCACTGTTGTTCAGGTTTGTTCGATTATCTGTTCGTCTGATTCATTTAGCAGTAAATAATATCAAAGAAAACAGTAAACGGTGAGGGAAATTTTGTTTAATAGCAAAATATCCAGAACAAATTGAGTTTTTTACAGCGTATTGTGCCCCAACTCATAGGCCGTTTAATCTTATGGTAATTTTTGGCACGATAAGAACCAAAAACTAATGCGCCTCGAAAATTATCCGAGTAAACAACAACAACAACAAAATTAATACAAATATATTCGATAAATAAATCATAAGATTCCTGAAAATTTATGGAATTCAGTATAGTTATCAAAAAGAATGCAAATACTTAATTTGAATTATATTTAAAAATTGATACATTTATTTATCCATTTTCGAATTAGTTTATCCATTTTTCAATTAGTATTTCAATATGGCTATTGGAAAAAAAATCACAAATTTGCCAAAAAGCCAATTCATTTTCGCAATGACTAATATTAAACAAATTTACCGTTTAATGCATTGACTGAAGGCAAAATGGGCTTAAAATGCCTTTAAAACTGACCATAATAAGATAATATGAAAGAGTACTTAAATGGTATTTCAAAACAACATTTCACAAGTTCATAAAGTCGAAATACAACATTTGATATGAGTAAAAAGAATCTGAGATAACAAAGTTTAAGGGCCGTTATATACAAGCTGTGTAAGTTTTCGTATACCTGACTTATAAATAAAACCTATTGCCATAATAAAACCAAATTAGTTTCTAGTGGCTTTCATAAAACTTTATTAATACTGACAAAATTTCAAAAGCTGGATGGTTCAGGCAATGTTGTCTGGGTTGGCATCCAGTTTGTTTCGAAACCAACCAAAGTGCGCAGACGAGGAACTACTACGAGTTTCTACTGCCTGAAATAAAATATTCAACCGGCAAATTTAACGAGTGCTTATTTTTTCTCGAAAAATTCTAGGAAAATTAATTTCTGTCAGTTTCACAAGAAAGCATTCTAAACGAAACCAATATGTGTGAAAAATAAACTAACTCGGACAAATCGGGATTAATCAGGTGGTCGATTTGAACAACAGTGCAGTACAGCGATCTCTGTCAGAAAAACTCTTCTAGAATTTATTATAAGGACTGTATCAAAAATAAGTTATACACACATTTTTCTTTCAAATCATATTACAAATGAAGTTTTATTCAAACAATGTATGATTCTTTATTGTACGGGATTGAAGTTGAGCATTGTGACAACCAGCTATGTCCAAACACTACACTGCACGCCGAGCTTGTTTATACCACACGAGCACGTGCATTACACTCAGTAGCAAAAAAAAAGCCGAGCAAAATTTTGCTTCCAAAATACGCGTTGTTCAACCTTCTGTTACTTTGTCAATTATCAACATACTTGGCTGAAATTTTGACAACACTATAACTTATGTATACTCCTTATGTGACCAAAATTTTATGTTGATGAAGTTTATAAATTTGAAGTTATCATAACATATGTGAAAAAAAGTCATTTTTGACATAACAAATTCAAAAATCCCTATTTCTGTGAAAAATTTAGGTAGGATATTAAAAATTTCTCCATGACTTAAAACAATACAGAGATTAATGTGGACAAAATTTGAACTGTTTTCATTAAGTTTTTACCGCTTTCTGATCCAGTTTAGGGTTGTCCAGTTGCATTTTCCTGGTAGTTCACCATAAGAACAGTGTTCTCAAAACTTGGTTTTGACGGATCAATTCCAAAGCGTTTCGCCAATTGTCGTATAGTTGCAACCTGGGAGGGAGAAACAAATACTACACACTCAATGTATCGAAAGAGTATCAATATTAAACATGAAAACACACAAATATAATCAAGAAAACTGTTTTTTAAATCAGTAGTTTTTGTTTGGCGTGTCTCTGATGTATATGTGTTACCGTCACATGACTTCATGCAGTCGGGAAATATTAGTTCACAAATCAGTTAGGTTTCGCTTGTTTCGCTTTTTGCGGCTGATCGCAGGCTGTCGTAGGCGTTTCAAAGTTGTTCAACATGAAGCGTAAAGTTAAATATTGTGTTGTTTATGAGGGGAATAATTACTCATTAACATGAGGCTCCACGAGTGGACATCAATTTTGCAAGCCTGCTGGAGCATCATGGTGATGAGTGACTACTGCTCTTTACTACTCCTTCTTGTGAGTAGAAAATTGGACTTCAGAATTCAGAGCAACACTGGATTTAGAGAACAGGGAGATTCGTTAAAGCTGTTCAGGTTATAATCTTAATAATCATAATAACGCCCACATAATACTTTAAAATAGAATTAAGAACTAAAAGTTTATATTAAAAATAATGACAGTAATAAGAACATTGATAATATTAACAGAAACAAAAATTGACACACAAAAACAATGAAAATAATAAAAATAATAATGTTAATAACTTTTATAATGTTAATACTAATACAAATCATTATAATGAATCAAATTAAAATCATGATATATATACTATTCATATAATGGTTGTTATTATAACACAAATTATGACAATAACAATGAATAAATTATAAACAAAGTTATAAAAATAATAACAATAGATATTAGTGTAAACAAAAAGCAACAGAAATAAGAGTCATTATAAAAATTCTTTAAATTCTTAACAAAATAATACTGAAAGTTTTTATTATCATTACTCTACGATAATATATTATTGGTTTTCTAATAATGAAAGTAATATTCATAACTTTATCAAAATAAAAATAATCAAATATTTATAATAATCTCAATAATATTTATAAAAAAATAATAAAATAATAAAGACAATCATACGAGGAATAAGAAAAATTATTATAGTGATAAAAATTATTATATCCCAAGCCATTATAATTATTAAAATATTAAATAAGCTAATTAAAATAACATATATTCTGATCATTTATTTCATATATGATGTTAAACTTTACTCTGTAGATACTAACGTTTAATTAATAAATAGAAATTAGAAGAAAATAGAAATAAGAAATAAGAAGAAATTAATAATAATTATTTTTATTATCAGAACTGACATTTCATTATCATTATTTTTGCTCTAATCATTGTTTATAATTTAATATAATTTTTTTTCAATAAAAACCATATGAATATTTCTTGTAACACTGTTATAATAAACCTTATTCATATGATTATGACTTTTATAAAATTTAATATTTTAATTATGTTTTTTAATAAATACTATTTTTAATACAATGTATAGGATACCATGTATAAGATAATAAAATGATCAGAAAAATATTTATAAAATAAAATATTATTATTATCATGATAATCTTTTGCAAAATTGACAAAAGAACTAAAAACCATTTAACTGATCATACAGAAAATAATATGATTTATTAAATGATAATTATATATTTTCAATCAAAATAATAATATAAATAATTAAAATTATAATCATAATAATTGTAAAAATATTTAAAATAATAATTATAAATATAATTATAATACTTATCATAGTAGTTATAAATATAATATGCATTACTATCATGGTAGTATTGAACATTATATTCCAACAAATCTATACAAATAGAAATGGGTTGAGGTTTTCTTTGTCACGATTTAACTCGCGAGCGGAAAAACCGATCGACGTGAAATTTTGTATGCAGAGATTTTTGGAGCCGAAAAATAATCTTATGATGGTTTGAGACCCCTTCCTTTACTGGAAAGGGGGGCTCCCATACAAATGAAACACAAATTTCTACACAACTCGACAACTAATCAAGCAAAAGAAACCAAATTTAGCATGTGTGAGTTTTTGAAGGCAAAAAAGATATTTATGGTAGCTTGAGAACCCTTTCCGTCATAAAAGGGGGGGGCTCCCATACAAATAAATCACAATATTCTGCATAACTCGGGAACTAATCAAGCAAACGGAACGAAATTTAGCATGTGGTGGGTTTTTAAGACAAAAAATGTTTCTATGTTGGTTTGAGACCCCTTCCCATCCTAAAAGAGGGGGAGGGCTCCGATACAAATGAAATACACTATTCTGCATGACTCTAGAATTAATCAAGCAAATGGAACCAAATTTAGTATGTGGTGGTTTTTATAGACAAAAAATTATTTTATGTTGATTTGAGACCCCTCCCCTTTCTGAAAGGGGGGGGGGACTTATTCAAATGAATCGCAAATCCTTTTATAACTCGAGAACTTATAAGAGAAATGGAACCTAATTTCGCATGTGGAAGTTTTTGAAAGAGGGAAATGTTTCTATGGTGATTTGAGATATGAGTAGGAAGGGGGAGGGGGTACTCTCAAACAAATGGAACCCGAATTTGTGCATAACTCGAGAAATAATCAAGGAAATGGAACCAAATTTGGAATGGACGAGTTTTTTAAGGCATGAAATGTTTTTATGGTGGTTCAAAGCCCCTCCTCCCTCTAAAAAGGGGGGCTCTCATACAAATGAAACAAGTTTCAACCAAACATGAGAACAATACCTACTGCTTTGCAAATTTGTATTCAGTGATTTTTGGGTCCGGGAAAGCATCTTATGATAGTTCGAGAGCCCTCCCGCTTCTAGAAAGGGTGGGAGCCCATGCAAATGAAAAACAAATTCCTGCATAACTCGAGAACTAATCAAGCAAATGGAACCAAAATTGGTATGGGTGAGTTTTTGAAGGCAAGAAATGTTTTTGTGGTAATTTAAGACCTCTCCTCACTCTGAAAAGGGAGGCTACCATACATACGAAACACAAATTTAAACCAAACATGAAACTATCCCTACCGCTATGCAAATTTGTATGCAGGGGTTTTTGGGTCCGGGAAACGATCTTATTATAGTTCAACACCCCTCCCGCCTTTAGAAAGGGGGGCTCCCATGCAAATGAAAAAATATTTTCTGCATAACTCAAGAACGAATCAAACAAATGGAACCAAATATGGCATGTGGAGGTTTTGTAGGCAAGAAATGTGTCTACGGTGGTTTGAGACCCCAAGCAAAAGAAACCAAATTTAGCATGTGTGAGGTTTTAAAGGCAAGAAAGGTTTCTATGATGGTTTCAGATTCCTCTTCGCTCTGAAAGGGGGGGCCTCCTATACA
Source organism: Aedes japonicus (assembly GCA_034211315.2). Classification (NCBI taxonomy): domain Eukaryota; kingdom Metazoa; phylum Arthropoda; class Insecta; order Diptera; family Culicidae; genus Aedes; species Aedes japonicus. Next base: position 117,938 of record JASCZW010004962.1, read on the forward strand.
AATGAAATACAATATTCTGTATAACTTGAGAAATAATCAAGCAAATTGAACGAAATCTGGCATGTGGAGGTTTTTGTAGATGAATACTGTTTCAATGCTAATTTAAGACACCTCCCTTTTCTGAAGAGGGAGGGGGGCTCCCATACAAATGAAACACAAATTTATGCATAACTCGAGAACTAATTAAGGAAATGGAACCGAATTTGGCATATGGAGGATTTTGAAGGAGAGAAATGTCTCCTGACCCCTTTGCCCTCTGAAGGGGGGGGGCTCTCATACAAATGAAACGCAATTTTCTGCATAACTCGAGAACTATTCAAGTAAATTAAACCACATTTGGCATGTGGGGGTTATTGGAAACAGGATTTTTATTTATATTAAAATGGATTTCTGTCTGTCTGACTGTCTGTCTGACCGATCGGAGTGAAAATATGTATGCAGGTATTTTTGGGGCTGGGGAAGGTTCTTATGATTGTTTGAGACGGCTTCCCCCTTCCGGCTCGCATACAAATGAAACACAAATTTCTGCATAGCTTGAGAACTAATCAAGCAAATGGAATCAAAAATGGTATGCGGGGTTTTTTGAATGCAAGAAATGTTTCTATGGTGAATTCGAACACAAATTTCAACCAATCCTGAGAATTATCCAGGTAACTAAGCCACAAACTGTGTATTGTCTGGGTAAGAAGAATGTTCTGATAGAAGTTTGAACTCCTTATTACTAAAAAAAACTCATTAAAAAAAAGCGTCAGTTCTATGTAATGTTCATTCATTTAGTTGCGGGCGTAGCAACGCTCGCACCGGGATCAGCTAGTCATTGTTATAAAAATATGCCTTTGCATTATTGCATCATTATTACTAATATACATATTATAGCAACGAAAATATGCTATATGATAAAAAAAAGAATAAATAAAAGAAAAAATACGTAATAAAAAAATAATATAATTCAAAAATAAAATAAAACGCAATAATTAAAAATGATTACCCAATGATATGCATCATAATCGTAACAATAAAATCATTATCATAACATTTATCACATTACTGCTACATTAATATTCATCATTAATAAGTCATGGTTATCTTGGAAATCACTGAGAGAATATTTATAATCATAATTATTTTGGTAATAAGAATTGTAATCAAAATAATGCCAATAAATCTTGATCATAACAATCAAATTCATCAATACAATTACAGCGAAATTGAATTGATTATAATAATAATAATCATTAATTATAATAATAACAATCAGTACTATATAATTATAGTAAAAACAAAAATGTAGAGCATGTTTGAAATAGATAAACAAATTTTTCTACGGTGTCAATGTCAAATTCAACAAAATTCACATTTATTTTTAATACGAGTAATTTTAAACAAACATTGACTAGTTTCAGCATAGAATACGTTTGAAACAAATTAAATATATATTTGTGGCCAGAACAACAAAAAAGTTTACGTTTGAATTGACCTTAATATATTTGCTATGACGATTGTTCGCGTGTTGTCTCCATAATACAACTCTTTTCGTTAAATTAAAATGTATCAAGATCAAGTTTATTTTTACAAGTTATCTAGTAATTGGTAAATTTAACAAGACCCTTAGCAACATTTGCAGAGTTTTTCTCGTATACTTATGACTTGGGTACAAGAATAAATGTCTCTGGGCATTTTAAGAAATTTGTCAAATTTATGAAAAAATCTGCTTTACATTACACAGAATTGCAAATTTCCTTTCTTTTCAGCAATGAAAACATAAAGTTTTTTTTAGTTCAAATTATTTTCAAGCAAGAAACACAATTTTGTTTTTAGTTCAAATTATTTTCAAGCAAGAAAATATTTTATTTTATGTACAATATCAATACTTTTCATTGACTAATGTTTGACTCTCTTGGCTTCACTTGACAGTTTGTGACAGCTCGAATCTGGCTCCACTTGACAATCAAATTTGCTGAGTCTGCTTGTCCATTCCGGGTTACAACCTTTTCACGTAGCCGTGTGTCGAAATGCTTAAGTTTCAGGTCTTTTTCGATGCGGGTCATTTTGAAAACGAAGAATTTAAACCGTTAAAACAAGTAAACAAACAAAATATGACAGTCAAACGCCCAGCATGCTATGATGAACACATTGAAACCATCACAAATACACGCGAACAACGCAAATGTACGTGGATAGCTCATTTTCGATACATTCCTTATTTGTTTGAAGGAAATTGGATCATCCTTGTGGAAATAAAACTACCTGTAATTTCAAACATAAAATATCAAAGAAGCCACTTACTTCAGCAATCCAACCCCTTTCCTACATGTTTCAAATTTGAAAGATCGCAAATTAGTCCCACTGGGACCATTACAAACAACTAAACAAACTTACCGCAACAATATGGGAATGAGCGAGAGACGAAAAAAAAGCCACATCCCTTTCAAGGGCTAAAACGTTGCAAATAACACTTCCCTCTCTGAACGACGGAACATCATAAGCAACATAAGCACACATTCTGCAATTACGGCCGTGCTGATTCCGCAGGGACTGATTTCATGCTAGAAGAGAGGAATGCTTCAATTTGTTCATCTATTTGTACGTTTCCGAAAAACGCATGAACCTCTAATGGATATTTATGATTTCGTGTGTCTTTCGCCATGCTCCTAGTGCTGGGGAAATGCACGACTCATAAACGGTGAGAACCGGGCAGAATAGTCCTGAGGGGGAACGAGCTGGCGACCGTCATAAATTCTGCGCCCGGATCGAGTCGACAAGAGGACACTATGCCACGGAAGCCACCGACGACGGAGTGCAATTTTTAGCTACACAAATTCGGTTTCGGTTGGCTTTGGTTCAAACAGTACCGAGGTACCGGTCCTGGCGGGTTTTGATTCATGTTGGATTGGGATTTATAATATTGCGGTAATAAACAGCAGCAGTCGAAGGATACAAACCGCAGCCCTCTTCTTCTGGGGTGAGCGGTTTCCCAAATCGGCGCAAGGCTGATGTTGCTGGTGATAATGTTGCTCGATTTGTAATGAGCCATAAAGCGATGAGGGATCAGTTTTCAAGTTGTTCGCTACAAGGCTTCGATGTGCTTCACGCTCTGTGATGAGTGCGTTTTACGGGTTTTTGGGAAGTTTTTATTACTCCGATGCGTCAGATTCGGTTATTTATTGGCAATCTTGTAGCCAACATACACACTGAGTAATTTACGAATATACATTCCATTATGGGAATTAGAAAAGGGGTTAATCAATTTCAATAATATCCAGTCAAGTGATCTCTTGAGGCATGAACTTTTCATGAAAATTAATAACTGCCTTAAACCGAAAAACCTTTTAGTAATCAGCCCAATTTTAGCAATCTGCACTAAAGGAAAATTCCCCATCGAAATCATTTTCCGAACGAATCCCAAGTTCCTGGAAGGGTGGCACCTGAAACAGTAACTCGATACGGAATGGAAAAAATAATTTCGCATCAAAAGAATAATTCAACTTCATGGCCCGGGTATCCCCTAGCCAGAAAGCAGACATTTTCATTTATCATCACAATGCGGCGATGGTGGAAGTGTTCTGGTGTTTTTAAAATTCCCATCGCATCGCTCTTCCTGGGAAAATCGGCGGGTGAAGCCATCGCAATGTTTCTGTTGTTCGCCCGAAAAGCAAAACAACATGTCCGTCAAGGGTCAAGGAAAGTGAAAAGCCACTCGGTTTGGTCGGTCATCCGGGACCAAAAATCTCGGACGACGACGACGTCGGATTATGTTGAATCACGGGACCAAGGACAACAACGGTTACAATGACGAAGCCGTTCTCGGACATGACCTTGCCCTGCTCAGTACCACACCCACACCCTAGTTGGAATCACTTCAATTTCACGCTTCGGTGCGCTCCCGTCCTGGATCAATCTTATATTTTACAACGATTCCCGGCTACTGCTTTTTTATTGCGCTAAAACTTGAGACTCACACATAACTCACACACTTCCAGTTCGTGCGTCTTGTTTTACGGTCAGTTCCGGAAAGTCTGTCTTTGAAGGGGATCCAATATCGTCGATTTTCTCAGTTTTCCGGTCGGCACATACTTTTACTGGGGTACGGGTAAACTCGACGAGGACAAGGGAAACTAAGCTACGGTCGGTGTCTTCCTTCGGCCCTAGCAGGCACCCTTGGATAATAGGTAATGAATCGCGCTGATTTTGACAGCATCATCAGCATCAGCACAGTGTTTTCAGGTTCATGGTGTGCATTTCAATTTCCTTCGGGGTGATAGGGAGCTGTCGACCCTTGTTTCGGAGTTTTATCCGATGACGGAAAGCGGGAACCATCGGATCGTGAAATGAACTGAAACTGGTGATGTGGGCATATTTTACGACAGCTCAGCATTTGAAAATAATTTTTAGCTTCTTCGCCAAAAAAAAAAAAAAAGTTGAAAGTTGATGATTAAAATTCATTCTGATGTAGTATACAATGTACACACTAAAGCGTGTCTGGAAATAAATTTTGTATCTTCACACGAACGTTATAGGTTTAATAAAAATCCAATCAAATCTTTTTCTCAACATTTATTTTCCTGAGATATGTTCCTTTACACTTTTGCAGTAATAGATTTAAATTTCACACTCACATAAAATTTTAAGACCTTTGGCTTGACTTCTGCCATCAAGGTTTGGCTTTCGACTTTTCGCTCTTTCAAGCCCTTTATGATCTCGTCTAGGTTTCTTCTGGGTTTTGAATGACCTCAGCCTACATCTCACTTTAATATCCAGCACAGTTGACTTGGCTACATCCACTTTCTACGCAATATCTCTAACCGAAATATTAATACGTGGCTGGATAGCTAAGCGGTTATCCGTTCTGCTTACTGTGTAGATGGGCGGGAGTTCAATCCCAGGCTCGTCCCATTCCTTGTCATTTGTCACTTGCCTCTTTTTATCACCACTAGATTTAAAATAAAAAGCAGTCTACTGCGCTTTCATTGATCGCATCACTTACCACAGTGAATCCATGATCTAAAAATAACCTGCCTTACTAACACAAAACTATCCTTGGCAATTGTGGAGACGCAGAGGTTAACAGGTTAACAAGGTTAAACATTGTCAAACTTATCACCCCCCCCCCCTCCAAAAGACTGTGAAAGCGTGGTCGGCGCCAGTACGGATCTATAAATAGAATTAGTAAACTAGTACATTGAAGATGCAAAGCTACTCCCAAGCTCCATCCATGTATGTGGTTCTCTGTGAAATTACACTAGTTCTGATCGGTAATGGAAAGTTAGAAACTACGCTACGCACGGTCTTTTTTTTTTAATTTATCTAACCGATATGTTGGGCTTCTCTTGTATACTTTCACCACTTGTGCCTCATCTTATTTTTTGCGTGTTTCCCTTTTTGACTGCTTTTCGACTGGTTGCGAAGACAACTAATACCAAGCATGCAACACCCTCTTTTTTAGTCTACATGGTTAACGTGCCCTCAACGCATTCCTTCGGAACTTCGGAAGCACTGAACAAGATGATGATCATCACGCAGATTAAAATGATTTCCTAGAAATAGCAGCAGAAGTTGAAATTACTTCGGGTCGTGTATCAGAGGGTTTGCCAGTTTCTATCTCCAACGCCAAAAGTCATCAATTGCCTGTATATGCACGAAAGTTGGGGACATTTTTTATTTTTCTAGTCACAGTACGTACCGAAAGATCTGACTTCTTCTGCAATATTTGCTTCGCCTACGCGTCCTTCTGGTGGTTCCTGAGATCGTTTATCGAAACGTTTATGAACGCTATGGACAGTGCTGGAATTTTTAAACCGCAATGCGAAGAAACGCCATTGTCGGGAATTTCCAGACAAAGAAGCTGTCCAAATTCCTGAACAAGTGTTTAATTTGGCAGGCCATATGAAGTTGTGGTCGAAAATCTAAAAATTTCGTCTCTACCGGCTCAATTAGGATGTTAGAAAGAATGTTTGCAAAAGCGGTTGCTGCCGTTAACCAGAAGCCACGACCCTCCAGCTCTGTTTTGGCCTGATTTGGCCTATTGGCACTATGCGAAATCCGTTCTGGAATGATAAAAGGAACAAGAGATCAAATACGTGCCAAAAACAGCCGATCCATCAAACCGTCCAGAATTGTGCCCTATAGAGAAGTACTGGGTTCTAGTTAAGCGGAAACTCTTCGAAACTAAGAAAAAAGTAAATGATACAGATGATTCAAGATCAGATTCAGATCAAGAAATTTTTTTTCGAATTATGTGTCATTTTGTTTGTTGCTGCTTTTATGTTGGTGTCCGAAATTTGACGTGGACAGGCTTTGCATGTTTTAAACTGCCCTGTATATTTAATTTTTATCCGATAAAAATATGGGATTTTAAAGTAAATTAACTATGCTGTGATAATTTTCATGTTTGCCCTTTTACCTAAATTTCGTAATTAGTCATACCTATTGGAATCATTCCCGGTCGTGCCTCCTGAGCGCAGGCTTCCGACCATAAAGTATTGATTTCTTTAAATTCTCAATTGGAATGACCCATTGCCTTTAAAATCTCAACCCTCGCGATTTTCATCTTGGTATCGTTTCACATCAATTGGAAATAGTTGACAAGTTGTTGCCCAAAACGCCACCACCACCAACTCCGGATCAAAAAGTAAAAGGATACAAGACATTAAACCGGCTTCCGCCTTAGTCGGTGCCGTTGGGAAAATAATCTCCGTCGCAGCAGCTGTTTAGGTTCCTTTCATGCGAAAAGAAGAGGAAAAAAACCAACACTTTCGCCTTTATTTTGTCTTCCTGAATAGGTAGGGTATCGCCGGATTCTCGGATTACGAATGCTTGCGTGAATTTTAAGCAGATCTATTATGTATTCCTCGCCTGTTTGTATGGGAGTTCCACTGTGTGAGGGCTCGGGAGGCCCGCATTTTTCTTGCGTTCGCTTTCAAGATAAAGATAGAATTTTAACAAACCCAGATGAAGAATTTATACGATTTCAATCTCTTTCGCTATCGGTCGGTTTGCTGGGCCAGGGTGCGATGATTCAAAAGTAAAGCACCTTTGAACGTCTATCTGTTGCTGTTGGATGCAAAATTTTGCCCATGCCATGAAGATCCGTAAAGGGGTAGGACAGAAATTGTTCAATGAGCCGAGAGTTGGATTGAATTGGTGCTTGATACAGTGTAGGTTTGAGAATGCTGTAGCACATTTACAATTGCAGTAAAGTTAAATTATAAATTATAAAGCAATTATATATAAATTATAAATTATATAGCATTATATATATTCAATTTTTGTCAAAAATGTCAGCTCAAACATTTTGACTGTATTTAACAGTTTAGTTTATTTATTTAGCTATAATTATCATAGCTAGTCAAAGCATTTCATGAGATTTTTGTTTACTCGAAATTTATACTAGAAAAGCAGTATTCTACTATTTACTATTTTTGATGGGTACATTCCATAGTTAGCCCGAATTGGTTCGTTAAAAAAATGCACCACATTAAACAAAAGAAAAAATCACACACATCTAAATGCATGTTCAGTTAACTGCTTCCAAGATCCACTTACAGCCCTAACCCCTAAAATTGTGTCACGCTGCTAAAGTATCCTATTTCCAGTGCGAGATAAATTTGATGCACCCATTTTATAATGAACCACATCAAACTTGACTGTTCGGCACAACCCCTGCCCGTCGCGTCCTTTCGTTCGCGTCACTCAACCGTTCCTACAAAAGCCAATTTATTTTAATAGACTCTCGAATCGGGCACCCCTTTCGTCGGCTGGATCCTTGCCTTAGCTAGTCAACAACAACAAGACCAACGCCGGGTAGCGAAATCTATTAAACTGGCCAACCCCCGGTGTAATAAAATAAAAATTTCCATCCATCCTCTATCCCGCTTGCAGGCCGCACTTCCCAATCAGCCATAATAACCCCATATCTCATTTCAGAAGTGAGTGCTTCTAGCCGCACCCTACCTTTCGGCTTTTTACACTACTTTGCCTCTAAGCCGATATGCCATCCTCATATGAATAGAGAAAAAAAAAACGATAGAACCAGCAAAAGGTGTTACTTTCCGTTCCCCGTTCCGTACTCGATCTCAAGTTAAAAAAAAATCTAGGGCCCACCCCGATTATTACTCTCGCCAAAAAAAAACCACCCTAAGCCGCTTGTTCCGATGTATGGCACTATAGCCCGAATGATGATATATGACACCTCGAGCCCGAACCGGTATCAAGAACTCGTACATTACGAGTCCCCGAGAGCCGTTCTCCAATTCGCGCTTAGCCAGCTGTTTGTGTCCGTGTCGTTTGAAGTTGGTACTGCCAGCGCCAGACAGAGGTTAGCTACATGGCTGCAGCGCCAATAACGATTTAATCTACGCTGGCTGCTCATCGAGAGTCCATGGAAGAGAACTGGCAGCAAACGGGGTGAATTTATGATCATCCCCCGGTGGCCTTAACTCCGCTCGGGCGCTCAAAATTGGAATACGACGGAAAAATTTGTAGCTGAGGAGAATCGTTCCTCAGCAGCAGCTTCTGCCGCCGCCGCCGCCGGAGAAATAAGTGCAGTGTAATCCCTTCGGAAATGGGTTCTCTGTTTTTCGACTTTCTTCGAACGACGATGGAGACGATAGAGCCAACTTGGGGAGAAAACATAAGGGAGATGTTATGAGCTGGGTTTGCCATAGTTTAACAAAAAAAAACTTCTATCCTTTAGCTTTCGGCATCACGAGTTTGGTGGGAGGACTGTAATAATCGTTTGGGTTTTTTGGTGGAAAGATTTTTACCTATTTAGCAGATGCTTCGTTGGAAGGTGGAAGATTATTTTCGTAGACACAATAATGTATTGAATACGCGAAACATAAACATTTAAAAAAGTGCTTAGCTGTTGTATGACGTAAACGGCTTTACTCATTATTTCTACCAATTTTCGCTTCCCTGTGTTTAAAACATGTCAAATCCCGTTCTTAACAGCCTCCTATGATTTGACGTTTATTTGTTAAGCAACTGCACAAGCCATTTTAGGTCACATGGGGAAAGTAAACATTTCAGTCATCGTATATTAGCTTTTTCTGAAACCCTTAAGTTAAATAGAAAAGTTCTATAGCTATTCTCAATGAAAATTTTCTCAGCTACAACTTTGCTGAAGAACTTTTTTTTCAGCCAAACATGAATTAGGGAGAGAAAGCTGTGCTTTTGTGCGAAGAGGACGTTTTCTTTCTCCGTCTTAGATTTTTGTTGTTTTTGTAGGAGATCACAGCAAGCTCTGACCACAAACGACTGGGCGCTTTTGAGCTGTCAAGTTTTTTCCGTATTTTTGTATGATGAGATTTATCTACATAAGGATTTCAATAATAACCTTCGCGTGTGATAGTGGATGCTGTGTTTAAGACCACAGAGTCATACCTAAACATCGTTTGTGTTTTAAACAGAACTAAAATCCGGTGTAAATGGATTTCTAGAACGAACCTATTGGTACACATTTGCTGATTGTTGTTGATTAGCCGGGTGAGCGCTTTCCATTTTACTGATTCATTTGCCGTTTTTCCTTAGTTGTCGAAAAATGCAATTGACAACATTGAAGAAGCCATAGACTAACAATTTCATGGCTGGAAAGAGAAAGGCTGTTATTTCCAGTCACAAAGCAATTATAGGAGAGAACAGTACAAAACGCACTGATGGGGTAGAATGCCCACTCAATATATATGCTGAAATCTTTGAAGCTATAGCTTTAATGGGATGAAACTTAATCACGTTTTAAAGAAAACAGCATGACTGATAATTTTTTAGTACAACAAGGCACTAAATACATCAAAATATGATCAAAATTGAAAAAATTGTCCCGACTGTATCGCACATGTAAATAATAGAGTTTATCAAATAAGATTGTACCATGCGTTAATATCCATGGTTTATAATAAATTCACTTCACATATATCGCAAACCACAAAACTTCAAGATAGTATCAAAACTTCACTATAAATCCACGTATTTTCAGAATATTTATATAAAACCATGCAAAACTAAAACTGGGACACAACGCACCGTGGCGTTATGTATACGTCTACACGCTTAGGAAAAAATACCTAGTGGGGCGCACTATAAGATATCAGGCGGACGAAAATCGGAGAAGTGACCTTCACCAAAACTTTTTTTCAATTTTTTTTTATCAAAAGTAAACATATAAATTAAGAAAACTTCAAAGTTTCAAGCCGCTAGCACTTTTCATTCCTGAGAATTAGATGTCAAAGTTGTAAGTTAGCGAAAAAACGTACTTTTTGCCGAAAAAATACGCTTTATCTCAAGTTAAATGTTGACCTGTTTCTATGAGATAACCCCTAGCTCACTATACATGATTGAAAAGATAACAAAACTAGCTTTTAAAATAATAGTCGATGTTTCAGAAATAAAATCAAAAAAATCTTTAGGAGAAGAAAAAACATTAAAAACTTAGAAATTGCAACTTTGTTGATCAGCAACTTTTATTCCCCGCATATCACCGCATAACCCAGCAGGTCTGAATCAAGTGTGGGATGTATAATAACAAATTACGAAGGAAGACTCTGCGCAAACTTGCGCCATTTTGAAATCAGGTGGTTTAAAAATATGACCACTTTGGTGCAATTCCATTATTTTAGGTTGATGAAAACGTATTTACTTTTTTGGGCGATTTTGGTAATTTCTGGCGATGGTTTAACGAAAATAAGTTATAAATTAACACTTTACAGAAAATTTCGACCATTTTTTTAAAAGGCTGAACCTTTTTTAAATTTAAAATTATTAAAAATATGGTTAAAACAGTTTCTGCTATAATTGGTTATAAATAATAAAATCGGTATTATTATCATCGCATACAGGGGCTTCTTCATGTTAACATGTTTTCCAATGTAAGTTTAAAGTTTACGTTCTTTTTGTTATTTTGTCTTGTTTTTGAATAATGTGCTTCCTGAATTTTTGCTGGTGTTGCTTTATTAATTTTCGTAAATTCGTTAATTCGTACCTACCTTGCTGCCATCGACTCACTTAGGTACTCAATGTTTGAGGCTCATGGTAAGTACCTAGAGTACGATTTATTACCAGGAGTGGTATTTATACTGACAGTGTATTATTTGAAATCCCATAAACTACGGTTGAGTGCAAGTGTAAAAATGGATAATAGAGTTATAATTTCGTTGTTTGATTCTAAATTGACGCATAATGCGAATGTTGAAAGAGCTTTTAAATTTATTTGTGAAAACTATCCTAAATCGGAGGTAAAACGTGAACGTCTCCAGGATAAACTCTATAGGGCCGCTTGTACATACAAGCTAAAGTGGAATGAAGCTCAACGAAAACAGGAAAGATTCGAGGCATATTCTCGGTATTGGATAAATGGATACTTCGGCATTGCGGAGTTCATCGAACAAGAACAAGATGCTCCTTCAACCTCGACGTCATCTGCAAAGCGTGGGAGACCCTCAAAACCTTTTGCTGACCTGAGCGAAAGAGGAAAACGACGTGTCATTGACAACGAAAGCTTGGATCCCAAAGTAGACAGCATCAAAAAGGCTCTAGTAATGGCGAGAAGGACAGCTTACAATAGGAAAGAGATACATTTAGTTAAATTCATCGGCCTTATTCTAAGAAATCGAGGAGATTCTAGAAAAATGTTGTCGCAATTAACTGATCAACGTGGAATGATGTCACCCGAGGAAACTTTTAGTCAATTCCAATACGAACTAATACACAGAGAATCACCGTCACGATTTCCACCTTATGGCGTCATCGTGAAAGTAAAAAGAAATGCGCACCTCCTAACGAGTTCATCGAAGCAACCGCTTCGAAAATTAGAGTAAAATCCGCAGGCGCTTCTGACAATTACAGTGCATCGAATCGTGAAAATAATCGACGCAGAGCTGAACGAGTACATGGATTCTTAACAGAGGCGGGATAATGTGCTGAACCAACTCCATTATGGCAGTTACAGGGTATGGATGGCTCAACCGGGTGTTCTCAGTACCACCCAGAAGCTGCCAGAAGGATGTCAAAATGATTCTAATGTATTTTCATCGTACACTTACTCAGACATTCAGTTGTTATTCATGCATAATGATCGAGCAATGGTGCTGTGGTTCCATCGCTATGCCTCAAAGTATTCCGATTTTGTAGGCCCATCATCCTTGAATTTATCAAAGAGAAGTACAGAGGTGGTTTGCCGATGCACACAAAAATGACATTGAAAAAAGAAATGAATGAATTGACAGCCAGTGAAGGTCGAGCTTTTTAAATAACAAAATAATTCTTGTTGATTTTGATTTTGCACTTAGCATGATAAGATGGAAAAGTCCTCACGTATATTACAGGAAGTTCATCAATGCAAAAATTCCCCAATCTGTGGAGCAAAAGCCTAATGTAATGAACAGTAAAAGAAAAGTTTGAAGAAGTTTCCAACAAACGAAGATGCTCTACGATACGGAATATCTCCGCTTCATATGGATTTAATTTTTCGAATACTTTGCATGTGCATATAGAATGGATTTAAAAAATGGCAGGTTTCACAGCCATTTAAAAAATTATGAACAAAGAAAAAAACGTATTAGCAAACAGCTTCATGAAACACTGAGTCAGAGTAGATCAACCAAGATCTGGTGGTGCAGGTACAAGTACCACCGGGTAACGTTTGTCGACGAACATTGGCAAATCCTCAACACCAAGCAGAATTCTGAACATCGACGAAAAATTGATTGTGAGGTTTAGAAAATATTTTAATTCTTTAACATATCAACTCTATTGTCAAGACCAATAAACCCCGAAAAATAGGTCGTATTGCCAAGGATACTTACCTACCGACTTTTCCCATCAATTGTACGATTGGTATAAAATTCCTGCAACTGTGCATAAAGTACTCCTTCATACGGAGAATTGTGTATACTCCCTTCGTTATGTTAGCAGAAGAGGCAGCAGAAAGCCAGCACAAACAGTTGAAAAGAAATACCGAACCCATCGTGCTGAAAACTCAAGGCTGGATAACATGATCAGACCATGAATGAATCTCAGACATTCATCGTAAACTCACTTTGGATGGTGAAAAGAGACGACAGAAAAAATGTTTAGATTATCAGATATCGTGAAAAGTTTTGCCGTTTAGAATTCTGAAAGAAGTTCAACATCGACACCGATAACTGCGATGCGTTGGAGGAACTTATGAAAGCTGTCGATGAAGTTGATGAGATTTTGTTGTGATGAGCAAACATGGTCAGATTAATGAAATCGACAAAAAAAATATTGGAGTTATTGTATATTCGCTTTGTAAAAAATATATATATGTATTTCCGTTATGTAAATAAATAATCTGAAGCAGATTATGATTTTTTTATTGTTACGTATTTCTATACAAAGAAGTCATCACTTAATTTTGCTGAGACGGAGCTGGATAAAGGATCATGTTTTCTTTCTTGACGTCATGAAACCCGTTTATCAGGTTTATTCGTAAAATCAGAGAGCGGTATGGAACAATTTCAGAAAAACAAATTACGTTATTGATGGTTGGACCGAAAATCGAATTCTTATTATTGCCATTTCGAGAAAAATTGCGCTCAGGCGTCAGATTCCTTCGGGCGGTGGTGTAAACCAACGTTAGGTATAAATAACTTACTTCTGGTAAAATTCTACCCAAAAATGATAATTTGAACCAATGGTAGATAAACACAAATATACCCAACGTTAGCTTACACTAACTGCACCTTTGGGTGCTTTTTCTCGCGATATATGATGAAGAGTTAGCAACATATCGTAACGTTTTGCAACGTCTTTATTCTATACCATAGGCTGCCGACTACCAAACAAACTAAGAGGGAGTGTCGATATGTTTCAATTTTACACCTCTAATGGTATCTTTTACTGCTGAATTTTCCTTTACCAAATTGGTGCATGCTATCCCAATATGCATCATATTCAGTGCTATGGTGCGTCTTACCCTATTTTTGGGGTGCATATTAAACCATTTAAACAGGCATTTTACCCAATTAAACTTGTTCTGAGATCAAATTGGAAAAGATTTAATAAAAAACATCAATAATCTGTCATTTTCTGAATTTAGAAATGCACTTAATCTCTAACAAAAACATCGTAATGCACCGTACTCAATAATTAATTCGTAAATTTCAGCTTCCGTTCCATAGTTATTCACGACGTCAACTTATTGCGATACATTTTTTGATTCGAACTTTTTTCAAATTAATGTTCCGAAAATGGTATACTTATAAATATTTCAGCTTGAAATCAACAATAGCTTAATTACAAAGCCGCGTAATTACATACACGAATGTATTTGATTGCCATATCACCAATCCGGTGACTTGATTCAGAACAGTCAGCAAATTATGACGTCAGAGATGGCAGAATTTTTGTTAAATTGAACCTAACAATATGGTGGTATCAAATTTTTGAAATCGTTCCAGAAAAACGCAATTGAATTCGCTGATCACTTGGCATCAGTTGGCCAGTTCGATGATTCCTATAGGACATTACGGATGGCTAAAATCAGAGGCGACTTTCATACTGCCAGAAACTATGGATGGCCAGAAACATCCAAAACATCCAAAACAGTAAACATATTCAAATTGGTTGCATGTTCCTAAGTTATATGATCATTTTAATTCCGTGGAGTACAAAAACGTTCTATGACCTCTTAAAAATGTTTTCTTGTTGAATTACCACACAACGGTTAGGAGTAAGAATTGATGTGCATTTTGTTCTGCTGTGTACTTTAAATGTTCAAAATAATTATTATCGAATGGTGTCAAGTTTTGACCTTAACTGAAACTGTATGCTACAGCAATGCCATGTCGGTAATGGAACTGGTCCCCGTGGAACTGGTTTACCACGACAGTTTGGCGAGGTCCTGAATCGATGCTGAAGGAGAGGTGGATATTCTGAAGAAAACGAAAAACGTAGCGACGATGTTGATGGGTTGGAGGAGTTAAGTTGGAGATACGATTTTCGAGATTTTTCGTTCACCTACAATGCCATATAGGATTCCGATAGGCATCATTTAGATACCTTGGAAGAAGCAGAACGCCAACCAGTCAGGCCCCCTGAAGCGATTTTGAGACAAAGTTGTGAAGTGATGAGTGCTCTCTACAGCTGGAGCAGAACAGGTACATTTTTTTTACCGGTGTACGTTCTACTTTTCCTGAAACCGCTTCGAAATTGCCTTCGACTTTGTTGCATGTCCACTGCCATGTACCTCAGTCATAGGTAGTTAAAATGAAAATTTTTGAGCACACCCAGAAATTGGATTTTTTTTGAAAAACTGCCATATGAGTACTGCGCTCAAAACATCAAATGTGATTCGAATTAGGTCGATATTTTGGGATATCTATAAACATTGATTATTGCGAAACTTTTTCCACGCGTAAGTTTCAGGGATATATGAGCCAAAAACAATATTTAAAAATTCAGGGTTCCAGTGTTCTCTGGCAGATGTCAATTGGTGTTTTGCGTTTCTCGACATCTCTTGCATTGAAAATTCATAACTCAAGAATGATTCATCGTAGAACAATTTTTTTCTTCAAACTATAATGATTTCTATAAAATTTGGAAAAAATAATTTCATCGAATGGAGGAAGTATTATATCACTGGAGAAACACATTCCAGATACTAATGTAGTTTTCATTTGGATTGTGGATGTAGTTATAAAGCAATATGGGGACACATGCTGCCTGCACCCCATGTTCTCCTCCTCCTTCCTTACCTCCCCATCTAAGTCACGAGTGTTCATAATAACGCTAAACAACGATAATCAAGCGCAAGAATCAATAATACGCCATTGGCTATTGTTCGAAACCAATTAATTGACCATTGGCTACTAATATTTGCATTTGGCAAAAAAATGGTTCCGGCTTTTAAGCATGAAAGACGTTGAAAATTTCGATGAAAAACTGGCAGCCCTGAATTTTTGTATTTGTGTTTTTGTTGTATATCCATGAACCCTACGCGATGACCAAGTTTGTTACAAATCAGGTCATTCGGCCCCAAACCTGTGTACTATAGTAATAAAATCCCCCCCCCCATCGCTCTGGTACGAAAGTGACGACCCCCTTACCTTCGTAACGCCAGGACATTTTGAAAGACTTTCTGACACAAAGCTAGATCAAACACACTGAGATCGTAGACCTCGTGTTGCTTCAACAAACAACCGGGCGCTTCCTCGAACCTCCTTGATAGATCTCCCACGTTTACGGTCCTGATATTACGAACAACGGCGCACTCCGTTTGCCATATGGTGACAGATTAACACTTTAAATCGCGGCATTGTATTTCTCGAAAGCTCTGATTCTTCTTTACTTCCTCCGTCAAGTGGTGCTGGGCGGAAAGAACCGTGGCCGGAAGCTGGCGGAAGTCCGCCTTTACGTAAGTTTCATCAAGCAATGGACAATGGACTTACCAGCATCTGAGTGTATGGTTCCGGGCCCGTGACTTTCATCCGTATTATGCAATTTGTCGATTTGGGGCCAGCCTGGCTTTGTACGTATACGGTCTCGATCTTTGTCTCTCTGAACGAAGACACGACAGAACACGGTCACATCTCTGGCCAACGAGCTTCATTAGGACTCCGCCAATCGCTGTACCGTATGATCTGATCACTGCTAGAACATCTTACCTGACCGTATTTCTCCTTCCAGACCTCGATGTTGATTTCATGACAACGTTGATACATGGCTCATGATGACTGCGCGATTCCGGATCAGGAACAATTCCTGTTATGCTAAAAAGCTAATTTCACGTTGCTTTCGGGTGGCGCCATTTTTTACAATTTTGAAAAACTGGCGGCGGTGAAAATGTAACAACAAAAACACTCTAAACCTGCCTATGCGCCGTTTTCAGAGAAATGCCCAATTGGAAGTGCCGCATATCTGCGCGGTGCAATGACAGATTTGATTTGGGACCTTTTACAAGCGCACGAAGTTGTGCCGTGAAGCGTCTCGTCACACTATCTACCTTCCAAAAGCAGCCCTTGACATTCTGAACGACTGTGTGAAGGGCCGAACATGATTGGTTATCGGCATTCGAAGTTTATAATATAAACCGCGAACGCATGCATCGTTTAGAGCGAGGCCGATACTACTGTGACTGGAAGTCTTGTATTCACATTACCCTTTTTGCAGGACCACTGAAAAACTAATGAATTTTAACTGGCGCGACATCCGGGATGCCTCGTTTGATTCCATAGCCAGAATGCGCAACTTGAACAATGTTTGCTCTCTTCACCAAATACTGACGGAGCCGATTCTGAGCATGGAAGCGTTCGCGACAAAAATCTGGACGCTCCTACAATACGTTTGCACTCTGGAAAAACTTGCATCAATGCGTGAAATATATCTGGGCTAAGTGAGACATATTCTAATGAATATGTGACGTCAATTTTTGGTGATACTACAAGCTTTAGATCGAAGACGTATGGCATCGACGATGCCGCGGTGTGTCAGACTATCATGTTGAAAAGCTGGATTGTCAGTGAAAAAACTTTGCAAATGTTACGTTCATAATTCTGAGAGCTATCGTGCTGTGTAAAATCTGGATTATCGTGCAGAAAGCTTTCGCGAAAACTCCGTTGCAGTTTTCCTTATCTGGCACTATCACACAGCGTTTAACTGCAAGTCACTGAAAGCCACGTTTGACAGTAATGAGGAAGGCTAAGAGCGCGAACAAAAAACGGATCTCAGGAATCCACCTGCAGAAGGACGTAGTGATGCAACGACAAATGTTGCAGATGAGACCGAGATGTTTCGGTACGTTACTGACTGCGACTCAATTAAAATTTCCTCAACTTTCGAATCACTCTTCTTCAGCTTTTGGAAAGGTTGAAGTCAGTTCAGAGGTGGAACGTGATGATTAAATCGGGTGACGGATAAAACCCGGAGCAACAAGCTGCATTACGTATTGAATATTTGACGACGTTTTCCTGCGTGATAGACGGTTGATGAAACGCATGCAGCTGACGACTTCAGCAGCGCCATATTGCTGCATTTAACGAGAAATAATTCGGATGATCGAAAAGCACGATTTCCTCAAAAAAATGCCCGTTTGGCAGTGCAATGCTGCGGCTGTGGTCGTAAGCAAGCCCAAGCTTCGTCTACTACCGGAACAGCAAACAAAAATATACCGTGAAAATTCTTACAGGAAAGCGAGCCATCCTATACGTCATGTGCTCCCCTAACTATGCTGGCCTGATTTGGCGTCTTGTCACTGCATCTGAAGATGTTTTGAATGTGAGTCTCAGCCAGACAGGTCGTATTTGTACCGAAAGAAGATGCGATCACACTAACTGCCCGCGGTAGTGAGCCTATCGAACGATATACCGGCTCTCGCGAAGAAAACTTAACAATGCCACTGAAGTTTTTTCTGACCAAGTAATGATGCCGCACAAAAAAAACCGCGTTGATCTCAAGAAAACGACGTAAAAAACACGCATTCTTCAAAAAACGACGTAAAAAGAAATCAAAAATGCAGTATCGCCATATTCATGTGCGAAAGTACTATGGTCCATTAAAATATTGGTGGTGGAAAAACATCGTTCCGATAACCTTCGTGCAGAATCTACTCTAAATGGATAGAGATTGTTAATTCAGTGTGATGAGCAAAGCAGTCCGAGAGTAGTTATAGAGAGTTTTGTGTCTTCATAGAATAATCTCAGTGTGTCGTGGTCGTCTTTATGACATAATTGCATAATAGTTCGTCACATCTGCCGGAGAGATAGCGCTGCAGTCTATCTTTTCTGAGCATGCGTGTAGAAGATTTGCCGTCTTGGGCGGGGCCTGTCAGTATGTCATTCGTCATCTTTTGCCACTGTCATGTTGGATTCTAATTTATGCACAAATGCGGCAGCACATCTGCTGATACGATCTGGATAACGAGGATGTATTTTGAATGCCTTTATTATGTGCAATTAACGTCTTTCCTACAGACGCTTCCTTCCCACAGACTCCGTTTGCTTAGCGTTAGATGGCAGCACAGGCGTTGGAACACAATCTGATAGTGATCGGTTGACTGTATTTTGCATTCTCGGCAACTTGTCAAACTGAGAACAGCAATAACTCTACTAAAGCTTCTGTTTAGGAAAGCCATTTTCGCGGATGGTCACGTTGTTTCGAAAAACGAGCCGTAAAAGAAAACCCGCGTTCATTCAAAAAAAACAACGTGAAGTAGTCGAGTCGCAATGGCACGTGAAAAAAGCTGGTTGTTGGTGTTGATTGTAGCATTTCCCCAATCAAGCCTCTGAACAATACTTCTTAGATACAGAAAAATTGTTGCTACGGTTTATTATATGTACTGATGTAGTGACGCTGATCGATGCGTTTTGGAAAGAACCAACCGGCATATTATAGGTCCAAACTTCTTAAAAATTTCTTCAGCTGGATTGAGCTTTTTCTTCTTCTTTAGGTCTATCGGATATGATACGTTCAAGTAACCCGGTCCGGAGGAGAATTTTCCAAGGGTCCATGGCTGGTCGCAAGCAATGCCACTACAATGGAATAGCAGCAATATGTATCGTGAACTGATTCAGAAATTTCTCAAGCGTTTGTTTAACCTAATCACGGATTCTACGAACCGTGGCTTGCCAACTGACCGTTCGTCCCTACGAACCGGTCATTCGAAACAGGTTCCCGTGAGGCCAGGAAGTAGTCAAGACGGTTTCTGGAAGTAAGCCCTGACGATATGGATCCTCAAATTCGTGCAAATTAACTTCGGTAGGATCTTCATCTAATTTACGTGCATGATCATTTGATGATTTTCCACGAACCCAGCAATTCCAGAACAAGGTTCTCGCGGGGCCTCCAAGTGGCCGCATAGCATTGTTCTCAAGTAAACCCTTACACAGCCATGGGTGGCAAAATTCGACAATTTTCTTTATTGGACATGTTGTTTGTCTAACGTTTCGCTGACCATTTAGTGATTGTCCCCGGACTGATTACTCCAGCAACAGGTTACAATGCGGCTTTGGTGGCCAGAAAAAGCTCAGAGAAATTCTGGCAGTATGGGTATTCAAATTCGTAAGTGCGCTCAGTAGGATGTTTGTCAACGAATTGCAGGCCATTGGAAGTTATTTGTTCATTCCTGGAATGTTTATTCTAGGAACGAGGTTCAACGTGAAGGCCTTGATGAGCCTGCTATCACATCTCAGGAGGAAGCACTGGCAATATAGGTATCGGGGTTCATGACTTTTTTTCCGTGGATCATTTCTCAACATTTGTGACCACCTTGCATGGATTTGCTCTTGGAGCGGTCGTTTCCAGAGCAGGTTCCGATATGGCCAATTCAATCGCCCTAGACATTTTTAAGAAGAAAGGTCTGGCAGAAGGTATCAACATTGCTGAAATTTCTTAAGTAGGATATTTCTCAACGTTTTGCGGACGTGTCGACTTCGCTCAACGCCTAACAGTCGTTCTAGTACTGGTTTCACGTATGCCAAGCTCGTTCTGAGTTTCCAGCACTACGTTGTGTCTCATGTAGCCGTCGAGGCCTTCCCGAATACCTGTTCCGAAAAACTGGTTTGTGAATACGATATACCTACTGAAGAAATTTCATGAGTTGCGATGCCCATGTCGCGAGTTTATTTTGAAAATGTTATGAACCTCGGCTTCGAAGCTGTTCACGGAGACAACCGGTCTGAGGCACGTCATCAAAGGCCTACAAAGTAATGACAGATAATCTTACCGGAGAATTTCTGAATCTTGATACCCAATTTTGGTGCAGGGTTTTCTGTAACTATGTACGTCGCCACTCTGGGCCTTCACAGAGACCTGTTCTCGGAATAGCCAGGATCTGGGGACAAAAGTTGGCCTAATGAGGTTATATGGAATAGAAATGTGCGCTTGAAATTCTTCACAGGTTTTGACAGTACTTTCCAGCAATTCGCCAGATATTCCCAAATGGTGTCTCCGTTGCCGAACCCCGGAAGACCATGGAGTTGCGGGGCAACTGATAGATCGATCCACGGACGTTGCTGCCAGTTTACATAGAAAGCATGCTGAGTTTATGCAGTCAAGAGCTGAGAAGCAAAATAAAAATCGCCCACTATGCCGTGGCAGGAGAATGTGTTTGAATTTAGTGGGTACCCGGTGCCAGTCGGCCTGATTTGCGGGTGTTTTATTTTGTTGGGTACCTAACTGCTAGTTGGCGATTGCGTGGCTGCTACGATTCAAAGCTGGAGATGTAGGTGGTATTTCAGGTACGTGACGGTCAATTTCATATATTGTATTTTCGTTTTCATACGTATTTGAAAGAAAAGACCGAAGACGGCAGCGCTCTCTGGTGTTCAATTTAGAAAAATATTCGAACTGCAGCGCCATCTCTGCGGCATGATGTGGAACTAATACTGGTAATGTCAAAGAAGACGACGAATGACATACTGAGAAACTCTGCCAAGGGCAGCAAAGCTCTAGCGCTAAATTAAGAAAAGAATGAACTGCAGCGCCATCTGCAACGCCATGAAATGCCAGAACTAAACGCATGATTATGTCACACAAAGACGGCCTGAGTGACCTTTTGACTTTCGAGCCAGGCAACAATCTCTAGCGCTTTAATTTGAGAAAAGAATTGGAGCTGCGGTGCCATCTCTGCGGCATGATTTGGATACTAATGATTGCTGTCAGAGACGACCAATGACACACTGCAGAGAGATTTTGCCGAAGACATGGCGCTCTCTGCTCGCCTCTGGACTGCTTTGCTCCACGCGATTAGATGCTGCGCCTCATACCATTTTGCGGCAGATTCCCAGTGGCCAATGTACTGCAGACCATGTTTTCCACCACCAATACATTGTTGCAATATATCCCTTGTCAATACTGAATGTGAAGTATAATATGTTTATTTCCTATGACTTTTTTTACGTTTGTTTTCAAATAACGCGGTTTTCCGCGGACCGCTTAGAAAAACCGCATATAAACCGCGCTAAAAAAACCGCTTGTCGCAAAAAACTTCAGTGTATAGGCAACGAGATTGCCACTGTGAAAAAATTTCGAAAAATCTTGGAAAAAAGAAAACGGCTACCGTCGGTTGCAGAGAAGTCTGCCACGGTCCCCTCATAACAGATAGACAGAAAAATTCGTGAGTTTCTTTAATACTGACCTAGTGAGGTGGCTGGTGGCTATTAGTTTTAAGATTGCTGCAATAGCATAATTGGATCGTAGATAAAGAACCTCCACTAGGATTCTATCTTAACGTAGATTTTGTTTTTAATTAATCATGTCCAGATTTGTCATGAAACATGCACATAATCTGGATTAAATTTCATGAAATATGCCATCAATTTCTTACACAACTCTGGCATTTTCTTCATGCCGCCTTGCAGTTCAAAAAAGTAGATGTAGTTCTGACATTTCAATGTCATGCCTGTTGCATGGACCGTCGTAAAACTTACATATTAACATCTATAATTCATTAAGTTCTGCGATGCTTTGACCATTGTGGATAATGTGCCTTGTACGAGCTCGTCCTCATTATCTTTCTATTGACATTACTGCTTGTCAGGCAGAGCCGCTTACACCTGCGAACAATTATCCGTGCAACCATTGAATTTCTGCCTGTGTACATCACGCATGAAAATTAAATGTTCTTTCAAACTACTTGTACTTTTTCATTGACATTTCAGTAACTATCGTGTACGTTAAAACATATTGACTTTCTAGGCATTATCATTTTCATACAAATTAAATGATTACGTTATTAATTGCTTTAGTATTTTTCTGTTAATAAGCCAGAGCACCGAGTCTGTGATACTGTGGCCACAAAACTTATTCCTCAAATTTGGCATTATCCGGCGTATATGGAACGACATAGCCATCATACATCATCCATGTATACCCTACGATTTACATCGAAAGTTTTGCAATCTGAAACAAATCGAACAGTGATCTTTAAATCACGCACAGATCCTGAGTCTAATCTAACATGACTTCACACCACTGCCTTCTGCAATGCACCTCACCTTGCTGCGGATTAACTCACCCCTGCATCGTTCAAACCTGTCATCCTCCTTGGCTACCGCGATCACCACTCTTGACGAAGGCAGACGACGTGATGCCCGAAGCGCAATCCCACCCCATACATGGGCTGGTTACCTCTCGCGCTCTTCCCGATCCCCTTACCCGAATGCATATTGCGCGTTGGGTGGCTGGCTGAAGTCACTGCAATCCACATGCACCAATGAACATTCACCCCGCAATTACGACTGCTCTCCGGTGAATGCCCTCGCAACTCGTTTCAGCTCGGTGCTCCGCAGTGAGCAAGAAGCGTCTTCGCTTTTGAATATTCATGTTTTCTTGCCGCCGTAATCGTTTTCGAGAGCGTCTTATTCTCACAACAGGGGTTGTGTGTTGCTTCCACGCTGCCCGATCCCGAAGCGCGAAGTCAGTCTGGGCTGTCGTAGAGGAACCGGGCCGAGCGACGGCTGGCATGGCCCCGATGGTTTCTGCACAGTTTAATACCGAAACCGGCTGCTAAGCGCTCGCTGACGGTACGTGGCAACGCTTCAGCTGGCTCTGACTGTTCTAAAGCATTGGTTTGCCGTGCTGTCGGCGACGCGTCGGGAGCTCAGCTCCCTGCTGGATGGGAGTGGAAGGTAGAAGATGCTGGGTGTACCGTCTCCGGATTGTCGGCGCTCTCCGGGCGGCGAGAAGGAAATGATGAATTTCAATTATCTTTGTTACAGAAACGAAATGAATGAATCATTCTTGAGGCGATAGTGAAGAGAGAGAGAGAGAGAGAGAGAGAGAGAGGGGGGGGGGGGGGGGGGGGGGGGGGAGAGAGAGAGAGAGAGAGAGAGAGAGAGAGAGAGAGAGAGAGAGAGAGAGAGAGAGAGAGAGAGAGAGAGAGAGAGAGAGAGAGAGAGAGAGAGAGAGAGAGAGAGAGAGAGAGAGAGAGAGAGAGAAAAAAATCCTC
>JASCZW010004963.1:0-44710 GCA_034211315.2 Aedes japonicus
ACTGGACAATTTAAACATTTATGTAATTAAGTAGCCCTTTAATACGATGGCATATACTGTTCTTTATCGTATTCAATAATAAAAAACCTTTACTGCTGTGGCACGACTTTGTTCATATGCGTTTCTTTCATGTCTCTCTGGGCCTGCCTTGCTGCTAAACTAGCACTGAAACATAATTTCACTTAATTTGCAGATCAACACATTTCTTTAATGATGGTTTTGATATATTCTGAACGTACTACAAAAAAAATATCTGTGACAAGATTCTTGCAGTGCCTGATAATATCGTGTGAACATGCAACAAACTGTGGGCGGTTGGATTTATGAACGTGATGCTATTTTCTGTATCAGGCTGGTTCCTCATTTATCGGTAGATAAACCAAAATTCAGATATGAAGATGTGTACCATCATCTTCAGCTATGGACATGAATCTGGTTCTTCACTGAAATTGCATGAAATCAGCTCTGTAGAAGTGAACGACTGCCGTTATTATGATATATAGTAACATGATTATCAGTTAATCATATGCTTCTTCATTTTATTCAGTTATATGCTCTGGTTGTGACGCGCAATACTGGAGCTCAATGAAGGAGCTGGACTCGTCCTCCATTCACCATTTCATCTTCTGAATTAACAAATTAGTTCAGTAACATGATGGATGAACAAAGACGACAAACAAATGAATGTCCTTCAAATAGCAGTGCAGTTCATTTCCCATTTAAAGGCTGATTTGCCTGCTGGAAGTCATTTAATTATCACTGCAACTAAGAAGTCCTTAAAAGATGGAGCAAACAAAACATTGGTTGAAGAATTAAAAGTCATTTATGCGTATTGTCAGTTCATTTGGCGCTGGGCTATGGTGCCTGCCAGCTCAAGATGGTGCTGTATGCATTATCTGCTGGTTGATCAGACACCCAATAAATGGATGTGGCTGTGAAGAAGATGGCGTGGATGCGATAGATAAAGCTGCTCATCAATTAGCATTGAAAAGTTCAATGTGTGAGTGAGGTTGTACTAGTGTATTAGTGTTGAGCAGTGCGATTGGAGTCCGGAAATTCAATATCTCACAAAAAACGAACGCGATTCGCGTAATCGAGATCTGAACCGATGCCGTCTGCGTCATGGTTCTAGATCGTAACCATTCAGCCATTTTAACTAGGTGAAAGAAATGGAATAAAAGCGTCAACAGTTGCTTCGATTGTCGAGGCACTCGGCGATACAGCAATGAAACAAATGTCTCTCACACATACTTGCATAGCTGCGTATATTTCAATAAAGTAAAGGCGAACTCGAAGAGAGGATACTCGGAGTGCGATGACGAGTGAAAATAAAAATAGAACACTAGACAGCGGAATTCCAACAGTGGTCACGAGCGCAACGCATTCTGTGGTATTGATCATCACCCATATTGAAAGTTGTTGACTGTTGAACAAAGATCCAGCGGTTGCTTTGACTGTCGAGGCACTCAGCGCACAGCGATAAATTTGTTTCGAGGAATCTGTGTCTGCCAACCGCTTCGCCATGGCTTCGTTTATACCATAACACGCTTTGTGGATCGTGATGGCAAAATTGTTCTTTGCTAAATCATGCGGATTTTCAAGATATGGTTGCAAAATTGCAATTGCATTTGTGCCACCTTTCAACTTTGGGTGTGGGGCTCTCACATCGCCCCGGGACCCGACAACTGTAAATTCGGCTCGTGTATTCTTGTTTATGAAATTATATTCCACCTCCTTTATCAGCAAATCCTATGTAAACCTTCGGCTGAGATATACAGGGTGTCTCACAAAAGGTGTCATCAAACCAAAATCAGATTACTGCAGAACAAATCAAGCAAATCATAGCATTTATTTTTCATTTGTACATAGGGCCAGCTACTGAACAACAATTCAATCGATGCCTCAGTTACCACTTTCTATGGAGCTATCCATCAAATCATTCGGGATACTGTTCCTGAAAAACCTCCCAGGCCTTCTGAACAGTTTAGCCAACCTTGGTGGACGCCACAACTCCGCAACTGTCGTAACCGCTTACGAAAGATCAGGAAACGGTTCTTCCGCAACCAGAGTTCTACGAACACGAGAGAGTTGAAGCTTGCTGAAGAGGAGTACACTCATCTGCAACAGATTCGTTTCCGTGAGTATGTCGACAGTATCCAAGCGAATTTCAGACAAAATCCTTCTTCCTTCTGGACCTACATCAACAATCGTAAGAGTTCTGCCAGGCATCAATAATTCCAATCCACAAGGCTGGAAACACACATTGCGTGGAGAATTATCGACCGATATCTATTTTGAACTGCCTAGCGAAATTTTTTGAGAGTCTATTGCACGACGTGCTGTATCCAGCCTTGCATCCTGTGATATCCGAGCATCAACATGGATTCGTTAAAAAGCGGTCAACCACGTCGAACCTCATGACATACACCCACAGTGTGATCAATGAGTTGGAAAAGCGGCGTCAGGTTGTCGCAATCTACGTTGACTTCTCAAAAGCGTTTGACAAGGTACCTCACGTATTGGCAATTGAAAAATTGAACCGCCTGAGACTACCTTCTTGGATCATTCAATGGCTGAAATCATATCTGTCTGCGCGCAAAGCTTTTGTCAAAGTGCACGATGCTAGGTCGAATGTATTTGATATTCCTTCCGGAGTCCCGCAGGGCAGTCATCTTGGTCCTCTGATATTCGTCCTCTTTATTAATGATATGTGCGATAACCTCAAGTCTGGGAAACTGCTCTATGCAGATGACTTAAAGCTGTTTCGCGTGATTAAGTCGCTTGTGGATTGCGGTGCACTGCAAGCTGATATTAAACGTGTTTCAACTTGGTGCGAAATGAATGCGGCGAAATGTAAAGTAATGACGTTCACTCGATGTTGGACTACTGTATCTTTTAACTACGGGCTGAACAACTTGCCATTAGAAAGAGTCACGTCGATCAAGGATCTTGGCGTCATACTTGATAGTAAACTTCGCTTTAACGAACTCATCTCAGTGAGAACTGCGAAAGCCAATGCGATGCTAGGTTTCCTACTCCGGAACACAGCCCAATTCAATGACGTGCATGCGCTGAAGGCCCTGTTCTATGCTGTAGTTCGCAGTGTACTAGAATATGGAGTGCAGGTTTGGCTCCGTATCATGCCGTCCATATAGCTCGCATTGAGAGAGTCCAGTAGCGCTTCATAAGGTATGCTCTACGTGGCCTGCCATGGAACGACCCAGTGAACCTACCGCCATACGAACATCGATGCGCACTCCTCGATTTACAACCGCTGGTGAGTCGTCGAGTGATGCTGCAAAGGTTGTTCATTTTCGACGTGCTTAGCAGCCTTCTCGAAAATATGAGGTTGTATGTACCTACTCGTCAGCTCCGAAGTCGGCAACTGCTGTGGATCCCCAGCCATCGAACGAATTACGGCCTGAACAATCCACTGGATTTATGTTGTAGACTTTTCAATGAAGTGTGTGACTGTTTCGATTTTAATGTTAGCAAAGCAGTTTTTAAATTTAGAATTAAGAGTGTCAATTAACCACTCTGTCCGACTTTTGTGTCGAAGATGTTGTCTAATAAATAAATAAAAATAAATAAAATTTGAAAGATACATGTTATAGAAATAAACCATATTAATTCAATTCGAATCTCTCGCCCTTTTCCTTGATAACTTTGCGCAAACGCTTTGTAACCCCATCGCAGCTATCACGTACAATTTCCTGAGGAATTTGATCCCAGATATCAACCAAATGCTTCTTCAATCGATGTTAATTGAGCCCTTTTGTAGGGCCTATATGTTGAAGTATATAACCCCAAACAAAGTAGTCAAGTGAGTTGAGATCCGGCGAAGATAAGATGCAGACCATTCTTCGCTTGTGATGAAATCGGACAAATTTTCCGCGCACCATGCTTATGTCTTCTTTGTCTTGCGAGCTGGAGCTGAGTCCTGTTGGAAACATTTTTTTCCCTTTATTAAGGTGATTTTAGCCACCTGGGCTAGTTCGTCACCGTGAGTGTTGGAAACAATATGGTGTATTCCCATACAGCGTTGAATCAGGAGGAAGCAGATGGCTCTTCAGAACCTGCTCGATGTAATATTCAGTGCCTGCACTCATTAGTCGTCCCGGTCCTGCGTTTGGGTCTGATTAAAGGGGACTTCAACCTGTGTTCTCAGGCAAGTACACGCTAAATATTCAAGAACTTTATTCGCTCTGATGATGTCCAATCCAACAGCTCATGGAATGTTATCGGCAGTTGCTTCACATCACCCACTCAGCATCAACGCCAAGCTTCGTCGTCATCGGAATCCTTCGTTCAGTACGCCTGCTAGTCACACGGAAGCTCCTAATACCCTCATTTCAGCCGTGCCATTCCTGCCAGCGTTCAACAGTCTTCCCGGTCCTGGGTTTGAGTGTAGTGAAGGGGTCTTCCAAACCGTCATCACAGGCAAGTACACAATGAGTATGAACAATGTTGTACCTGAAAAGTCGCGAGTTTCCAGTCAATTACTGCATGCTGATCTTTCACCAACGGAAACTACCATCATAGCGAACCCAGTTGAACAGGTACTCATTGAAACGATACTGTTTTGCAGCAATCTGATCGATACACAAATGCGAACGGCAGACTTCTCGACCTCGTATTCGTAAGTCTTCCAGAGCGACTAGATATCATCGAACGTCCTGCACCACTCTCGTTGATATCCTTCACGTGCCATTTGTTTTGCTGTTCGATGAGAGCAATTACGATTTAGTTTCAACGAGTGAGTCAGACGACAATCTCTATTGTAATTTCCACTCGTGCGATTTTTAACAGCTGAAAAGGTTGTTGGATGCAATCGACTGGGACGGTTTACTAACTGGACCACTGGATGAAACAATATCAATGTTCTACGAAAACGTTACAGTCACATTCTAATAAACCTTGGAGGACCTCTGAATTACGACGTCTTCGGAACGTCCTTAGAAAAGCATGCCACCATTTTTTCTTTCGAAGTTTGAGAATGACTATGATCACATTCGAAAAGTTGAGCTGCAGTACAAAACAGTTCTATTTTCCACCCATGATAGCTACTTATCCAGAATCCAGATGAACGTAAAACAGAATCCATCAAGTTTTTTGGAATTTCGTAAAAAAATTGTAAGCATCTTCTCGCATCCCGTCCAAGCTCAAACAAATTTGGATGCCGCGAATCTGTTCGCTTCGTTCTTCGAGAGCGTGTTTAGCAGAGTTGCACCTGTACAAAGGCGTCCCTGTTTTGCTCACATTCCTTCACACAACATCAACCTGCCAGTTATACAGTTTTCCCAAAACGAAGTTGAATTAATAGCTTCGACAACCTTGACATCAGTAAACAGCTTTCATCGTGCCTATTCATAAATCTGGCAGCAGTAATCAAGTATCGAACTATCGTGGCGTATCTATACTGTGCTGTCTCAGCAAAGTGATAGAAAGACAATCATCTTTGATGGCCAGCATGGTTTTATGAAACGTCGTTCTACAACAACGAATCTCATGTGTTACGTAACCTCACTGTCACGTGAAGTTGAAGCGAGGCGGCTAGTCACGTTGATTTCGCGAAAGCCTTCGACACTGTTCCTCATATTCTAGTCGTCGAAAAACTGAGGTGGATAGGCTTTCCAGATTCGATTACGGAGTAGATTTTTTCGTACTTAAGTGATCGTACTGCATACGTCTTGGCAACTCGGCCAGATCCCACACCTTCAGCATCAGGAAGCATTCTGGGGCCACTATTATTCAACATTTTCATCAATGACCTGTGTTCGCTGCTTTCCCAAGTAACCATTTCAGTTCTATTCCAACCGTATAGCACTCCTCGCGGCTTTGTTGATGAAACTACATTCAAAACTGCGTTGTTCACCAAGACCTCCTCTATGCATCTTTGAAGCCGAAATATGTACAAAGTGGCCCACTCTATAGATGGTTGTGAAAACAAATTAATAAAATCTTTCTAAGACCATAAAGATTTTGAAAATGTGCTTGTGAAAGATGTTATGACCACTTGAGAACCATCATAAAACTTATTGGCTGCCATTAAAACCAGCATAGGGCCAAATGGCACAAGCTGTCAAACTTCACGGTGCTATCATGGTTGTTTTTTGTTGTTCTGCTTTGTTCGATTCTCTGCTTTTCTAATGCATTCAACAGTAAATAATGGCTAAGAAAAAAGTTCTAGTGTTTCGGAAAATTATGTTTGATAGCAAAATATCCAAAACAACTATAAATTAGAAAAGAAAAAATTAGTATCTCCAGATAATTCGACTAACTTTAGCGTATCATGACAGATACCGATGTCGTTATTAGTACGAGACACTGAAGAATTCCGCACATTGTAGACGAAATACGCGTATCTGTCGAAGATAAGCAAAGGTAGTTGGAATTAAATGGAGATTACTAATTTTTCTTCTAATTTATAGTTACAAGTATTCCACTAAACAGCTCAAACCCTCTAGGATTCATCCAAAATAAATTAAGTTTTTCATAGCGCATCATGTTCCAAATCATATGCGCATTAAATTTTATGGTGAATGTTGGTACGATAAGAACCGAAAATTAATGCGCCTCAGAAATTATGCGGGCTTACAACAACAAAAACAAAATTGAAAGAAATATATTCGATAAATTATTCATGAAACTCCTGAAAATGGATGGACTTCAATAAGGTTATCTAAAAGAATACCGAAGTTTTTATTTGATCTGCAGTTCAATTGTATTACATTTAAAATTGAGTGTATTTATTTTTCAACATTTCAATTATTTCATATATTTCAAAATGACGATTGGAAGAAATCACGGTTTTCCCAAAAAGCCAATTTATCTTAGCAATGGCTACTATAAAACTATCTGGTCATTTAGTAGCTTTCCTCAAAGCCAATTATCCGTTTAATGCATTTACTGAAGGCAAAATGGTTTTAAAATGCTTTTTCAACTGACCATTTTAAAATAATATGAATGAGTGTAAAAACGGCAAACCTTATAAACATGATTAAATTTGAAACCTGTTGGCACCTCTTGCTGCCATAATAAAACCAAATTGATTTCTAGCGGCTTTCATTAAACTTTAATAAAACTTAATGAAGCTGGATGGGTTTGGCAATGTTACTTGGCT
Organism: Aedes japonicus; assembly: GCA_034211315.2. Classification (NCBI taxonomy): domain Eukaryota; kingdom Metazoa; phylum Arthropoda; class Insecta; order Diptera; family Culicidae; genus Aedes; species Aedes japonicus. The sequence goes on from JASCZW010004963.1 coordinate 7,124, forward strand.
TGTTCGTTCAAGCTGTCGTTCGCTGATGACCTGACATTTTATCGAGTCATAGCTTTTCTTGCCTGATATTGATATAATGTTGCCTTGGTGTGGCAACAACGGAATGCGACAACAACAAATGTAACATCATTTCCTTCGGGTGATGCTATAGCCCTTTTCTTCATTAATAAACAATGGAAATGAGAACACTAGAACGTGTGTCGTCCATTCGTGATCTTGAAGTTACCATTGATTTCAACGAACACATCAGCACTATGACTGCTAAGGCTTCTGCAATATTGGGATTCATTCGTCGTCACGCGTTCGACTTCACCGATCTGTTGCAGTGGCACGGAAAATGATCGCTACAAGAATTCTTTTGCAGCGGTTTGTTTACCTAGGCGCCCACTTTCTGTGGTATAAATTTCACTCACTGTTTCGTGCAGTGAGTCAAAAGTTTTTTTTTTATTTATTTATTTATTTTTCGTCGGCCTATTTCCTCACATGGTGACAATCACAGACGCCAGGGAGATGACTCCACCACCTGGACCCTACCTATCGCCTCGTAATTATGAGCCGGGACCAACGGCTTTACGTGTATGAGACGTGTATGATGTGCTCAAACGTTTTAGGGAACAAAAGAGCGTGGATCGAGTGCCTCAAAGTAAGTGTCGTTGTGGAACATATGACCGCTAGCTGAACCAGAAGGTGTTGAGAAACGCCAGAGCAAACCCTGTACTATCAGATTATGAAATCATATAAAAATACGCTGCTGCTCGCAGTACCGTTCGAAGAATTCGTTTGCGAGCAGGATATTGTTCTTATCATGCCAGCAAGCAACCAAACAGAACATTGAAGCAAAGTTTCATCACCAATACTCGAGCTCGGAAATTGTACCAGCAGGTTTTGACGAAGCACCAAGGATGCCTGCCCATCGACGATGAAACCTACTTAAAAATGGATTTCGGACACTTTCCTGGCCAAAAATTCTACATGGCGACGGCACGAGGAGATGTTCCTGCGAAGTTTAAGTTTGCTTTTATGGACAAATTCGCCAAAAAAAAAAAACTGTTGATTTGGCAAGGGTTATGCAGCTGCGGAGCAACGAGTGTTCGTGACGAATAAGACGATGGACTCGAAGCTGTACAAAGAATAATGCCTCAAAAACCGCGTACTACCTTTCATTAAAGCTCATAAAGGTCCCGTGAAGTTGGACCGGATGTGGCGAGTTGTCACTACAGCCAGGAAATCATCCAGTTGTACCGCGATAATAACGTAGATTTCATCGATAAAAATATAAATACACCCAACTGCCCGCAGTTCCGGCCCATTGAGAGATTTTGGGCAATCATGAAGCGGAAGCTTAAGAAAAGTGGAAAACGATGACCAAAATGTGGAACAAATGTGCCAAGGAAGTTGACTCCGGAGGAATAAAGAAAAAAGTGCGAATTTTTATTAGAAACGAAAAGAAATGACCACAGTTCCTTATCATAGAACAAACTAAGGCTACAATAACCCGCTGGATTCATATCTTCGCTCGTTGAACGTTGTCTGTGACGAATTTGATTTTAATTTGTCAAAAAAATGTTTAAGAATAGGATAAGTAGTGATGCATAGTTTGTAGGTTAAATAATTCAGTCTGTGCGTCAGTTCGAAGACGGTGATATATATAATACTTCAAAAGAAGAAGAAAGTGACACCTACTGTGCGACTGTAATGGCTAGCACTGAAATCAATTCGGTTCGTCCTCCATACTATATAAATTTAATAGCATAGTCTTAAAAGGAGATCACGCAAATGCAGCATGAAACAAAATTCATAAAACGAGTAGAGCCTCAGTTGTAAATTCAGACACCGGTGATAAAGCAAACTTTTGTTGCAGCTGGCGAGTGTAGCTACTGCAGTTCTAAACATGTAATGAAACATACTGAAACAGGAAGATGAAAATTTTTAACCATTTTCTGCTTAGTTTTTGAGGACCTTTTGTATGGGAGATTTGTATGAGAGCAAACGTAAGTCATTCCTAATAAAGAAATTAAACTACTTTAACAAACAGCACGAAATTCAAATTTTAATGCAACAGATTTTCAAATGTGTTTAAATGTAATTTATCAAACGTGAATTATTAACCTTCAGAACCATTCTCAACGAACTTTTACAACGTTTTGAAATGACACCCGATATCTAAAAACCGAACCGCACTCCTACGTTTAAAATAAAGTCCATCCGACATCCCTGTTCGGCTGTATTTTCGCGATTACTTTTCTCCCCACCAACTGTTGTCGTATGTTGCATCGGAATGTTTGATGTGGAACATGCGACCGACCACAGCTTGCTTCGTTTGCCTTTTTCCGACCATTTTCCTTTCTGGTTCCTGTTCCGTTCCGTTATCTGCACATATCCAGCCTCCCAGCGCCGTCGGCCGACAAAGGCTGCGGATCAGCTGTGGAGGCTGCGTGCTCTTTCAGGTTTTGGGTGAGAAAATTCCTCTACACGAGACACGCAGTTCATCCTCTCCAGAGTTATTCGATGAAGAGAAAGTAAAATAAAAGAGAATGAGTTCCATTCTCGTACAACCGCCTAGTACTTCCCAGAGGGCATCATCGTTGATTTTTCCTTTTCACAGCTAACTTTGTTTCATCCTTTTTTTTGTGCATTCATAAACTTGGCGCGCGCACTACAAGTGCACAACCAAGCACAGTATTCAGTGCAATTTGAATAACAAATTAGATTGCAACGAAGAATTTTCCTTCAACCGGATGATTCACTATTCAATCCCCTTTTTTCCTCTCCTCTTTTGGCAGCGCGGTTTTTGGCCGACAGTCTCAAGGGTCTGAAATTAACTTGTCTCTTTGGCTGGTGCGTCAGTCTTTATGCATTACGCAGCTACGAGGACACGAAAAGAGCAAATTACATTCCTCTTTGTTGGAGGAAGCTGCCTTCTTGATCGAATCTGAAGAAACTTTCAAGCTTACTATTTTGAAATAGGTTATTTTTTCCCTCATTCTATGCTCGTTGTGAATGGCAAACGTTGAATGCAGTGCCAATGGGAGAACAACTTTGCTCACCTTTCTTGTTGCGTTCATAGAAAAACGATTTAGCCTTTTTTGCAGTAATCGTGTCTGGGTTGTGTGCAACTTGCGTTGGCCTGGGATGCTCGGTGCGGGGGAAAGTTTGCGAATTACTAGTTGCGCTGTAGATGAGCTCTGCTAAAAAGGTAAAAGTTCATCAATTGTGCGAAAAATGAGAGGTTGTAATGATTATGATGGTGATTTAAAGTTTGCTTCGAGTTGTGTGCGCTGATGAGGAATGAATAGTAAGTTGTGAGAAGTTTTAGCACATGGGTTTGGAAGTTCCGTAAAGGTCAAATTAGAGTTCCTATTTTGATTAGACATCTATGAGTGGTCTCGAAGTGATATCTCTGTTGTTTAATCTCTTGTATCAACGTACTATTGGCTGTAGGCTTAGGTAGGAGTAGGTTATATTCATAAACAATCACAATAACAGGTGCACCAAATGATGCACAGGTTTGGAGTTGAGAACTGATGGACGTAAAGTTTTACCATAAATGGGCAGTAAGAATGCATATTGTTCGTTTAGCTGGAAAATCTGCAAATGCCTCGTTTTGCTTGCTCATCAAATGCCATGATTTCTCTATATTTATACACAGAAAAACAAAGAAAAGATAAACTTTTACAGATGCGTAAGACTTCTCCTCGTAATCAAGTTAAAGCTAAAAGACCAATGTTAGGTTTAGTTCACTTCACGTTAGTTAAAAATTAAATTATAGCTGCAGAATCCTTCTAAATCGCAATATGCGAATGATACGCAAATTTGTGCGCCTTTGTGTAGAAATAACGCCGGCTTTATCTTTAATTTTTGGCGATTCTCGATATCCCCTCCTCTTTTGCTATAGTTGCTCAGGCAGACCGATCACCAGTTTTTGTAGCCAATACATGAAGTTTAGTCACATGCAATAAAGGTTTTGTACAATGTGAAATAAAATCGGTTTTCACTAAGTATTCGCGTCGATTAGTGATCTGCGTTTATTGGTTCCGAAGTTACGCCCGTGATTCGACCCCGTTCAGAACAACCAACTTATCATATAAGTTATTCAATGAAGTTGGTAATTGTTCGTAAATTACTGGACAATGTGGGCAACTAATAGTAATACACCTGCAAGCATAAGTAGATTTTATTGTTCGAGTGTCTTAGATCTTAGTGTTCCTTAGCCTTTTGTCCAGTAACTCCTATCCCTACCTTCCAGTGGTGCCGACTGGGGTATAAGCAGGGTTGCTTACACGGAGAAAAACAAATATACTATAAAGCATAAATTCTATCACTTACACTTTTTTTAAACACTATTTTTTAAAAAAACTTTTTTGAGCGTATAAGTAGAACGATTGTGATTGGGAAACTAGGAGAATTTAAAATTTAACACTTCATTTGATCACTTTTTAAAAAATAAAAAATTAAACCTTGAAACACTTTTTTTTTAATTTTCGCTACAATTCGCGAGCAAATTCCATTTAATTCCACTATGAGCTTATCTTTTGACAGATAGGCCTATTTCGTCTGCTACTTACAGACTTCTTCAGTGTCGAGAATGGAATTTGCTCGCGAATTCTAGCGAAAATTTAAAAAAAGTGTTTCAAGGTTTAATTTTTTATTTTTTAAAAAGTGATCAAATGAAGTGTTAAATTTTAAATTCTCCTAGTTTCCCAATCATAAATTCTATGCTAAAACCATATTCGATCTATCCAGTCATTAGAATGAATAAATCAGGTTTATGCGTTGATAAGAATATATTAAAAATATGCATTCCAATGCATATTTTAAAAATATGCATTCCAATGCATATTTTGAATATATGTATAGCAATGCATATTTGTATAATTATATGCATTCTAATGCATAAATAAAATATATGCATTGCAATGTATATTTAAAATATATGCATTCCAATGCATATATTAATTTTATGCATTGCAATGCATATTTGTATAAATATATGCTTTTCAATGCATAAATCAAATTTATTCATTGAAATGCATATATTTATACTTATATGCATTGCAAAGCATAAATTTGATTTATAAATTGAAATGCATTATTATGGTTTCAGTTGAAACCCGAATTTATCAACTAGCGACAATCCATTTTACTTCCGTTCTGTACGTTATACCTCATGTCGGAACTAGTTCACTGTATGGTACTATATCTGATGCACTATACAGCGCACTACTTCCGACATCAGGTTCAACGTATGGATCGACAGTAAAATCGACTGTCGCTAGTCGATAGATTCGGTTTTCAACTGAAACCATAATAATGTATTCAAATTTATACATTGCAATTCATATTTGTATAAAAATTAATGAGAATTATTGTTTGATGTTTGTTTTCTTGTGATTCTATAAAATATAAGCTTAACAATTTTGAAAAAAGTTCTTCCAATTTCATTCTTAACTAAATACAGCGCGGCTGTACATACATACTGAAACATATTAATTAAATTGGTAGAGCACTTAACAAAATCATTTACGATTAAAAAATTGACGCTTTAATCGTATGTTCGACTAATTAAACATGGCTTCTTAAAAATAATCCTTAATAATAAAAGGAGCAGTAATTAATCCAATCGAAAGTACTTATAAACATCTTGTTATACTCGTATCGCTGACGTATATTCGACTGATAAAATAAAGCCTCTTAATAAAAATCTGTACAAAGAAAAGTAATTCATATAAGCGAGGCCAATTATAAACATCTTATTATACGTGCATCGCTGACTGTATCCTTTCAAACAGATTGTTTACACAGTTCAATCGGCTGCTTGTATTGATATCATAAATAAGGTTAAACAATTCTACCACTTTTTTGGCTTCTCCTGGCACATTGAAATTGAGCACCTTATATGACTTAATGAGCACATCAAAGGCCTTATCGAAAACAAATCCGCAGTCGAAAGCGGTTCTTAAAATTATAACGTAGTACTTTTCTTCGGCAAAAGCCATAGGTGAACAAAGGATAGACGGCGGTTCCCCTGGGTTATCTTCGATGAATTGATCAACATCCTCCTTTTCCGGCTGCAGCCACCGAACGAATACAGCTGCATACTCCTCAAGAGGCGGCATTCCGGATGGTTCCGCTTTTCGCATGTTTCCTTAGGACTCCAATTCGGACATCACCTTCATCAGGGCCTGAATAGTTGCTGTTGGAATATGGAAACAAGGAATATATTTTAATACACAGAATATAGTCTAATTAATAGGTTAATAAGTATACTGGGGTCGCTTTTTAAGCAGGGGAAACGTACCGCGTAAAAAAGCCGTGTTGACCCTTATGTGATCGACAGGGTACCCGGGTACCTTTTCATGTTTTGCGTTACGAATTTTCATAGTTTATTTTAAAACAGAAAGCTGAAATTCAGTGACGTCTTAAAAATAGTGGAAAGGCAACTTTTTGAATAAACACATTTTGTATAGTATCAAGGGTACCGAATGGGGGGGGGGGGGATCTTCGATTTTTTGTACCCCTTAAGTGATCGACAGGGGACCCGGGTACCCACCAAATTCAAATGATTATAACTCTGGCAATTATTGACCGATTTTAATTATTTTGGCAACGTTAGGTTCATAAACTCATTTGCTTTAGGGACATTATCGGCAATGACCATTTGTATTCATCTGGTTCCTGTAAATCCGGGCTTCAGAGGCAGTGTTCCGGTACGGAGACACAACATCGGAACATCAATTGAATTTCCTAGAATGGATGTCAGAATCTATGTAATAATTCCTAGAAACTATTTCTAATCTATTGTGAGCCATATGCCGACTTGTTCCTGCAACGGCCATTCTGTAACAGGTTCCCGTGGTGCCTTGAGTGGCCATGAGCATTTTAAATAGAAACCCCTGATGATTTTTCCTCGGACCTGTCATTTCGGAACAGGTTCCCGTGGGACCTCAAGTGGCCATGAACAATTTTTGTAGAAAACCCTGGCAATATGGGTATCAAAATTCATGATATTTCGCCAGTAGGATATTTCTCAACATTTTGTGGCCATCTGATGATTTGTCCTCCAGTTTCCCGAGGAGCTTCGAGTGGCCATGAACATTTTCTGTAGAAAACCCTGGCAATATGGGTATCAATATTCATGAAATTTATCCAGTAGGATATTTATTAACGTTTTGTGGCCATCTGATAAAATATGATCAATCCTGTCAATCCGGAACAGGTTCCCATGGGGTCTCAAGTGGTTATGAATATTTTCAGAAAGAAATCCTGGCAATGTGGTTATAAAAATTCAAAAAATATTGGATATTTCATAACATTTTGTTCTAGCTTTGCCAATTAAACCTTATAATCAGTCGAATAATAGCTGTGGTTTAAACCAATAGTCAGCATAGTAAACTACAATTAAAATAAAAGTCGTTTTAATGCCGTAGTAAAGCCTCGTAAATGTTCGTAATTTTGGTTGATCAATATTTATTTTTCAACTTCAATTTATGCTGGATAAATGATATAGTTATTCATTGAATTCAGTTAATTCATATACTTTCGCTTATGAGTTGTTCATTTTTGGTGCCGGTGAAAATGTATTGACCTGTTTTCAAGAGTTGATATTATAATCAACTGCTTGTAGCAAATAGCTCACAAGCTACTTTTTACATTGTCCATCCGAATAGAAAACAGTGCAGTGTAAATAAATAACAGCAGAAAACATTGTCATATCTTTTAATCGTCTCTTGTTCAACATGCCTTTGTCAGTAATGCAAGTAGTAAAACCGAACATCCAATATCAAAGCTTATATACGGCTTTCTAATTCAGCCGTTTAATAACAACATTTAGAACGTTTAATTCAGCACTGATGTTGCTTATTTACAGACAATGCTATAAATAGAATAACAATGTAGCTTCAATAAAGCATCACTTCTGCTACTATACAATCCATAACATTGAGCTTATAAAGACGATTCGTTTATACTTCATTGAATTCTAGGATAACGCAGTTGGTATGTCACGTAGTTGGGGATACGAAGGTTGATGGTTCGAATCTCGCTATTAAATGTTAATAAATAGATGTTACATAATGTTTCTGTTAATGTACATGTATAATAATATCAAATTAAATAAGCATAGTATAAAAATGTCTGTCTCGCATGGAAAATTATACAAAAAAACCAAAACATTTTTTTTAAGAATTAAAAAAAGTTGAACAAAAGTTCTATAAAAGACACCACCGCTTTTTTAATATGCTTAATGATGTTGAAGAAAAATGTTATCATGACTTTTAATTAACAAGAAGAGAATATATTCTAAGCTCAACAAAGTGACCTGACTTTCGGAATTACCCTCAAGTGTTGTGCAGCACTTAAACAGCAGTTATTCAATTATCACCTAAACTCCATTGCTGAAAACTTGCTTCTGAAATTGGCAGTGTCCAAAAGCACTTGGTGACAGCTTAATAACTTCTCCAAATTTGTGTGAACAATGCCTGAACAAAAGCTGTGATTGAAAATAGGTCAGAGATTATTCAACACGCTGCTGAATTAAATCGTCATAATGATATTTTTTTAATGAGTGATTGTTTGTTGGGTTGCTTTTTGCTTTGGTTTTTAGACTATCGTGAAAATATTTGCTAACTAAAAATATTTGTTCACACATCAATCACAAAGGAAAAAGCATGTAAACAAACCCAATATTGGATAAACGATCCCAAAAAACGCTACCGTTTCTGAAAATTCTAGCATCAACACGAGCCAATTGTAGCTGGTAACGGTGTGAACATTTTGTTTTGTGACAAAAATTGTGTAAATGTGTAAAATCCGCAATAACCAGAAATATATCTTTTTCATCTTATATAATTATCGCCACGCACACAATACTCTCCAACAATTCATTTTAATAAAAACAGTAATGCTCGATTGGCTCAGCCAAGTGACAGTTCAAATTGGCTCCCGTCGTTGTATCCGCCAGGCTATGAATATAGTGACTATAGTTGGTAGTGGATATAAATGTTAGCAACCTGCCCAGGTAATCAATAAGCATTAGCATATGCAGTAAATCAACCCTAAATCGACAAACCTTTTTCATTAGGGCTTAACTGACAAACTTAAACAATGGCTTTTTCCGTGAATTTCTCGGCATTGAAAACTCGCCTAATTAAACCACCACGGTCATCACGAAGAGGAAGAGTTCACCGATAGAATAGGAGCATTACATGGGTATCCTTTGTGCCACGAGAAATTTACGGAAGAAACCATTGTTTACGTTTGTCAGTAAGGCCCTAATGAAAAAGTTGTGTCAAAATCTGCATTTCAGATGCTACAAGCATTATATTAGCATTATATAAGCATCTTGAATACTATTTGTTGTCAAGTTGCATTTCAAATGCTGTTTTAATGTTTGTAGCCTGTAATAAGTATTTCGAATGCAAAATAGTATTAATGAAGCATTATCATAGGATTGCAGTAAAGCAGCCGTATTTTGGGCCAAAATGGCATTTATGTTGCATTTAAGGCGACTTATTTGCTGGAAAGGCTGCCGTAAAGACGCTTTGGAATTGCTTATTGGTAACCTGGGTGGCATTTCCATGAAATTTACGTTTTAAATCAGTGTTGTTACTTTCGACCGTTTGACAGTTTCGTCTAGAAATACATTACCAACCAAACATCACCTCTACGAACCTGTTGGGTGCGTGGCTTATGACTTGATGCTTGTGAGTTGCTGTAGTGCAGCAACAAAAGAAAACGACCATAAGGTAAGGCACAGTCGGGTAAGTGAAAAGTTTTTGGGGCAAGATGGTAAACGATCTTTAGCCAAAATAGTAACAGAAAATGTATTTTTTCTCCTCAACAATCCATTCTCAAGAACCGAAGATAAGAGTTTAAAAAAATGAGTCTATTTTCTTATAATATAGTGGTTTGCGAGCGTTTACCCTCTTCCGAACCACTTTACACTCACCCCACTGTACCTTATTGAAAACAAAAGAAATATTATGGAAAAATCTGGAGTCATTTCAGGAAAACTTGACTTTAATATAAGTAACCTTGTTGTTAATAAGAAAAGTTCTTTGCTCATTAAAATTGACCCACTACTAAAAGCTCATTCATATAACACCCTATTATTTTCTTACATGTTTCTTTACATTTTACTTCTTATAGTTTTCTTTGGTCACTATATTGTTTATATTTGAATACCATGAATTGGAAACCATGACGATCAATTAAAAAAAAATAGGTCCATACAAAAAACGTGACAACGGGGGGAGGAGGGGTTTATAATTGGCGTTTTTTTGCATGACATAATTAATGGACGTTTCTTAATGGGGTGAGATGCATGAATCCGTTTCCTATACCCTACGTGAAAATCAAATATCCGAATAATTGCAAAACACGTACCTTTCAAACAATTCCCAACATCTCCAAGTTCCAGTTTGGTAGTTTGGCACTCGATCGCTGCGGCTGGTTTATAGTCGGTTCCTGGAAGCTAATGGGGATGTTGTCATATGAATTGCACATTAAACATTGATTGCTCACGAATTATAGCTCAATTTCAATAACTAATAGTTATTAATGACGGGAACAGTATTTAGACGTGCAGAAACTCAAACTAGTAGTTTTTGTTAGCACATAACAAAAAGGCCACTTACTAAAACAAAGTTGTTGCACGGATATGAATCCCCATTTCACTGCTACTGACGATACGCCAAACTAGGTGAGGGATGTGGTGTCTATGAAATGGCAAATTCCAACAAACGAAGATACGAGTCTGGCAAAGTTCTTGCAAGTTGTTGGAAAATTCATCCTAAGACTGACAATGATCGTGTGCAATAATTGGAGTCCAATTTCTGGATGCCAAACCAGAACAAGGATGGAAATCGTCTGGAAAAAAGATGTTTTGTGCAGGTTATTTCAAGGCGATGCCGATCGTCTTTAAAAAAGTGGGGTAGTTTGAAAAGATTTGTCTCTCAACCTACCTGTAGATTGATAAGTGGGGTAGAAATTCCCCTTTCTCGGTTTCTGCTGCTAAATGAGGCCGCCTTTCCTTGCTTTGTTTTTTTTTGCTCCAACATGCGGTCACCACAATCACACGCCTTTTTTTCATGCACGACTAATGTTTTCCCAATCGGTCCGACTGTTTTCACAAACTGCACTTGCCTTGTAAGACCACGTAACTGCGTTTTATTCATCAGCTGACCAAGTATCGCAAACAAACGAAGTCTAAGCTGGGCAGTACACTAATTCCGAAAAATTTATAATTTTCACGCACTTTCAGGAGACAAATGAAAAAGAATCGAATTCGTTTATAGGTTGGAACCACTTGCGATAACCGAACTTATTGTCAGTGCAAACCTCAATCCGATACGAAACAAATTCGCTATTTTGCACATGTCATCCAAGCTCCTAAAGTATAACGCCGGTAACGCAATATGCACGGAAAACAATAATTATCTTAAATGTATTATAATGCATAAAATATATTCATTCAATGCATATTTTTTATGCATTGCAGTGATTTAAAAGGAATAAAGCGTAGAAAGGAATAAATAATATGCTTTTAAGCATTTTCGATTTTCTCCGTGTAAAGCACTGATTTATCTTGATCCACACAGATTTTGTTCAATTTTTGCATACAGATTGCATACAGACGTATTTAGGGATTACAGATATTTTAGAGAAACCAAGATTTTAAAGACATTTAGCAATTGCCTGTCTACTCACTAATACATTTTACACTGCTTTGAAATTGCCCAGTATTTTTTGATTGGTTGAAATTCCAGGCACTTCGGATGATTCATTAGCCTGGTGACAAAATCATTCTTGTTGCCGGCATATCACTCCTGAACCACCTTGGAGTAGTGGCAGCTGGCCAAATCGGACAAAAAAATGAACTTGTCCCTATGCTTGCCGGTGAAAGGCAATTACACGCTTTTTCAGGTATTCTTCGATGAAATCATGGGATGTTTTCGTCGAGTATGTGACGAATGGTTTTCGGCATCTTCAACACTTAATTCAGCTTGGAACCGGACCACTGCGGATTTTCCAGGTGTTTGTGTACTCTTTTTTTTCTACTTTTGAGTTCAAATTGACGTTATTTCTGAACGAGATAGACTATTTTTATCAAACTTGCCCCAATTGTTTTCTATAGAAGGGTTAACAAACCACTGTCAAAGATTCTCGATTTTCAATACTACAGGGTGTCCGCAAATTATCCGTACAGACTTTTTCGGCATGCCTTCAACACAACCAAGTGGATTAAACTAAGCATACCTACATGGTTTAACATCTCGACCCATTGGCTTTATACGCAGAAAGTTTGGTACAGTAGTGATTTCTAATTAATTCAAAATGAAGTCGAATGAGTTGCGTGCAGGTGTAATTGAACTTTTTCAAAAAGGAAATACTGTTTCAGTGATTGCAAAGTTCAGAGTCTTTGCATTAAAAAAATGGACTTTTGGACGGAAGGTGATAAAAAAAAACGCTAAGACAGATAATTGCCTTTGATGAGTTTCCCATGGAAGGTAATTATTTAAGCTTACTTGCAAAAAAAAACTACGTTCTTGCGAGGTGCGCAAGGTGTGCAGGGGTATTAGTGTCATGAACGAATTTAGCTCATTTCACTAATATTGTTGTGGCTACTGGGCCAGACCTTATATAGACGTCATTGGGTTGGGTTTTTTTTTCTCTTCCGTGGAGCCTGTAGATCCGCCATCTTGCAGTTTCGTTTTTTTAACGTGCGTCTATTCGCTTCAAAGTTAATAGAGTGAATCCCAAACTTCGGTTTTATTTCCATCTTCGAGCCCTCCATCCGGCACGATTCTATTCATCTCAACAATCTCTCACTCATACCCATTAAGGGAACGTCCATTAATTACGTCACGCAAAAAATGACTTGTTATAAAAGACCCCCCCCCCCCTTGTCACGTTTTTTGTATGGACCTTCAAATTTTTTGGTATGGATCGTCACGTTTTCCCAACCCCCCCCCCCCCCTCTCCCCTTACTGCAACGGAATTAATGGACCTTCCCTAACACATATATTCGCTTCACACACATTTCACACATATTAATATAAGTCATGAAAAGAAGACATTCTTCGCACATTCACACATGCTAGCGTAACCTCTTTTTGCCTCACGATAGAATTTCCTATTTTTGTCGGTTCTCAAACCTAACTCGCCCGATTTAACTCGCCCCTTCTCCAAACATACTACACCTTGCATATTATTGCCGACCTAGAACCCCAGTTGGATATGTCATACTAGTATAGTGGATCCAATAAGAATTCCTTCTCATTTACACAAAGAATATTTTTATGATTCTGTTATTCAATGTGACCGATCAGTTCAAAACTAATTTTGGTGGGTAAGTATTATTTGAAATTTAGATTTATTACATTTTTATCGTTTCAGGATTACTCTACCACATAATAGGTACCAAGATATTGTAGATGCCGGAACGGGCGTATCCAGCGTACACAAGGTGCCGCACGATGTCCGTTTTCGACGCGGCGGGCTGCCGTTCTTTGAACGCGCATACTTCTGAACGTAGTTGCTTCACTCATCGCTGTCAAATTTTGTCTGCTGACTCATGGGTTACTATGATTGATGCTGCATGGGTAGAGCGGGTAAAGGTAAACCCATGAAAAATCGGCAATTTTTGTCCATTTAGTGCAAACGTTTTAACGCAGATTTTCTTCATTCGCTCGGCATCCATGGAGCTGTGCAGAGCGGCAATGAGCCAGTATTGCTCTAGCAGCTGGCTGTTGTAACCAGAGTTGCCAGATAATTATACGTTTTCATCTTTAATTTTTGCCAAAAAATCTGTTTTATACCTGCAGAAAATTTTGGCACTAATCTTACCTTCAAATTTTCAGTTGCAAAAGTAGAATGGAAGCTTTTCAGGCGTCTGTATGTAAATTCACTTCTTTTTGTTTTTAGTTGGTATTGAGCTGAATGCAATATAAAACAGGTATTTACGAATCAAATCACATTTAATTTTGATAAGCCGATACAAAACGTTCATCTTAATCATCGATCACTGCACTTAAGCCCTTCTGACAGGCCAGTGTTGACATGATAATGAATCATGCGGTGTTTTGATTACTAAAAGTTCAAGAATAGGCTAACAAAATTGGAACTGTATTACCGATCAACCATTGTTATGATGTGTGTTCATGAATTTGTTGAGTTTAGATTTTAGTTGTGATGTTATTGTTAGCTGATCAATTCCTCCTTTCCGTTACATGTAATACTTGAATCGTAGGATTGCATTCATGGTGTCCGTACTCAGGCGGTTCCAGATGTTGGTCTTGTCCAGATTGTATTGCGTGAACTTTCTTAGCAAGGAAAAGCTTCCCATCTGCGCGTTTGAAACATAGCAGTTATCTCGCGCAAGATTCCAAGTCATTCAATGCCGATTGCATGATTGCCGTATTCAGGTCTCGAATGGTCATTTTCCATGACCTATTCCTCATCGCTTTGAAAATAGTTCGGATATTGTTTGACAATCGAGTTCAACTCCTCCGAAGTGTGTAGCTACTTGGAGTTAACGCTCCATGCAGAAGTCAGAACGTTCAGATAAAAGCGCTTAATGATCTGTTTTATCAACTCAGCATAGAAAGCATAGTAGATCGAGTAGAAAGCCTCCTTCCTGGTATGACTTCTTATGAAGATGTTTCACAAAATCAGAAACTTCGAAACCCATTAAGTGTTTTAGGTAATCATTTTCACAAATATTTGCGAGGAGAACCAATTGCGAGACTTTCGCTGATTGCACATGTTTGGGAATTCAGGAGCTTCTGACTTGAAGATACTGTTTGCTTTATTGACAAGGGGCAATACTTTGCTCAAAAAGTGGAGAAGTGGCTGTGCCATCGGTCCATTAAGATGACAGAAAATGCGCTGTGCGGTTTGATTGTTGTCGCAGTTGAACTGGAATGAGAGAATCAACACGAGCTCCGAAAACTTTTAACAACTGACTCCAACGGATGGTGGCAAATGGATGCAGAACTTTTAAAGGTGACAGTTCCAAGATACTTTGTATCATTTGGGGCTGTTTCTCCAAAAAATCAGGATTTTGTCCAAGAATTATTTCAGGAATTGGCTTATAGTTTTTGTGTAGTTCTTTCAGGTGTCCCCCAGGAGTATCTTTAGATTCACAAAATTCACAAGTTCAGGGAATCCTTCAAAAAATTTCACAAGATAGTCCTGAAAAACTGCCTGAATGAAACTCCTGAATGAGTCTCTGTTGGAAAACCTACAAACTTTGGAGGAGATATATATATATATATATATATATATATATATATACGTATATATTAATATATATATATATATATATATATATATATATATATATATATATATATATATATATATATATATATACTATATATATATATATATATATATATATATATATATATATATATATATATATATATATAAACTTGTAAAGACTGGACTCGGAAAAACAAAAATGATCACCAAAAATCATTTTAATCTGATACTTCTGAAATATTCAGGCATTGAATAACTGTATATTGGCTATATTTTGGCATCATTTATTTATTGAATTTCCTCTCCCAAGCTGAATGCTCGTACATTTCTCTTAACACTGCTCATGAGATCTTGGGCGAGGGTTTGTCTATCTTCCTTACACAATTTCTCCATTTCATCAAAGCTTCTTCGGTTTTAAGTGTTTTTCCGCGTTACTTCAACTTCTTCTTCATTATCGCTCAAAACTTTTCAATCGGACGTAGTTCTGGTGTATTTGGCGGGTTCGCCTCCTTCAGGCCACATTAACGCCCTTCGCTTCGTACTAATCCATTACAGGCTTGGCGTAATGGCACGAAGCGAGATCCGGCCAGAACAGCGTGGAACCATGGTGAGAGCGGAGAAAGGGCAGCAAGCACTTCTGCAAGCATTCCTCTCGATAAAACTGCCCGTTTATGGTGCCGGTTGTAACGAACGGCTTGCTGTACCGTCCGCACTCGCAGATCGCCTGCCACAACAGGTACTTCTTCGCGAATTTGCCCATCTTTCTCTTCCGGAACTTTTCGGGAACCTCCATGCGGGGCGTACCGACAAAAAACTCGATGCTTGGGATTTGTTTGGTGTCCGCCTTGATATATGTCTCGTCGTCCGGTTTCGGCCGCTTCCAGCGCTTCCTCACAACGCGGGATACGGTGGAATGGTGGAGTCTAAGCCTTTTGCCGATTCATCTGTGCGACTGACCAGGATTATCGATCACCACGCCCAAGATTTGCTGGCGTAGCTTTTCTTGTTTCGAATGCATCTTGAAAACTACTTGACAGATAGACTACTTTGCATACATAAACATAACACTCCAAACTAGTATTACTCAAAATTTCATTAATTTTTACCCACGCGATAAAAAGTTACACCAAAAACAAAGAGTCCAGTCTTTATTTGCAGAACGGTATTTTTCGTGGTAGAACCATCCGCGGTTAGCGCCGCGGCTCTCAAATTTCGGCAGAATGCCAATAACTATTAAATGATAAACAACTCTTTTCAGGGCTACAATTCTGATTTTTAAAGAGTGTCGTACTGAATTATTATAAGAGTTTGCTCATAGTATGTGCATGAGACCTACCTAATTCGTAAATCCTAGCTGATCCTGAATTTTGCATTATTTTTGTTCTATAAACACCAAATATTTCTTAAAATCTTGTTTCGGTATTGAAAATAAATAAGGGTCGTTTACAGTTTGCTTACTTCTGCAATCACAGCCTGCGGGTTGCTGGAATGTAATGATTTCCCTATTACAAACACAATCTTATTACAACAAGTTGTTCAATGTTGTTAACTCCAATGAATCCATTTTGCCTCTACAGGGTGCAGCAGAAAATAATGCGAAAATGTTCAAACTTGAGTATTGGGTTAATTCGTGTAGTTAGTCACTTATTTCTGTCGAAAGTGTATTTGTCTATGTTAACTTTCAAGTGCTGCATCCAAACATTCTATTTGTTTTATTGCAAATTCGTCAAAATGAGTCCGTGATCAAATCGGTCCGTGCAAAAACTCCTCGCAACCCGGTGCGTTCCATAAGAAAACTTGCAAAGGAAGTCAATGTTTCGGAGAAATCCCCGCGTAGAATTATCAAAGAAGACCTGCATGCATCTTCCAAAGCCAGAGTGAAACGCCACTTGATTACGGACCGGGTCAAGGAACTACGAGTGACTCGTTCCAAGAGATTGCTTTCTTTGTTGAAGAAGGAAAAAAATAAAATCCTGTTCTCCGACGAAAAGCTTTTCAGCATCGATGCTCTGTTTTCATTGATGCTGGAGTTAAAATCAGTACCGAAGTGTATATCGGTATTTTAAAGGACCAAGTGCTTGTCTAGGTGAAGGCCAACTTCTCCGAGGACCAAAACGTTGTCCTACAGCAGGACAGAGCGCCGTGTCACACATCTAATCAAACACAACAATGGTTGAACGATAACATGAAGTTTTGGCCGAAGGATTTGTGGCCCCTTAGCAGTCCAGATGTTAATCCGTTGGATTATTTGATTTGGGCATACGTTGAAGCACATGCCTGCAAAACATCACACCGTAGTGTGAAAACCCTGAAGTCAACCATAACACGCACATGGCAGTCAATGTCGGAGGACTACGTCCGAAAGGCATGCTCTGGCTTCCGGTGTCGGCTCGAGGATATTATTAATAAAAATGGAGGACACATTGACTAATTTTGTTAAAAGGACTTTATAAAGATTACTGCACTCGAAAGTTTTGATATTATTGCTTGAATTAGTTGAAAATGGGATTTGAAAGAAATAGAACAAATTTTCACAACATTATTTTCTGCCGCACCCTGTTTTCTAATACAGGTTCATTACAAATACTAATAATAACATTCATTACTCATTGATACGTGGTCTTACGTCATCTTTGCGTCTCACAATAGGTGTCACCTTTTTTCAGTCTTGGTTTATTTCAGCTGGGTAATTTTAACAGCAGAATTGGTTATACCCGTTTTGAGTGTATTCTTTTGACAGCTTATCGCTGAAGATATATAAGCGATTGCGTTTGTTTAAATTTATCAGCTACAATGGAAGTCATACGGGAGTTAGTTTCAAAATAACATTTGCAAAAGCTTAAACCATGTCAGATATTCAAAAGCCTTAAGCAGTTCGGAGTGAGTGAGCATTTTGTTTTTCGTACCTTGAAATTGTACAAGAAACTGGGAAACGGGGGAGCGAATAAAACGTAATCCGGCCGTATCTGGCCGTTAATTGAGCTGACAATTTTAAATGTCCCCTGCTTCAATGAACAGGTTCGTCAGACATGATCTGAAATGCAAGCCGTACAAGAAACAACGGGTTCACGGGTTGACGGAGCGTCAAAACCAAGTCGGGGTCGAAAGAAGCAGAAATCTTTTGGTTCGGCACGGTGACTGAGAGTTTTTATTTTCGGATGAAAAGCTCAGGGCAGTCATAATCAACAAAATGATCGTGTGTATGGCAAAAGTCTTGCCAAAATTCCAAGAGATAAACTAGCTGTAGAACGCTATCAGAATGTATCGAAAATCATGGTATGGAGCGCAGTTTCCCGAAAAGGAAAACTTCCTCTCCTTTTCAAGGAACGTATCGTAAAGTTCAACACTGAATATTACTTTGAGCAGGTTTTTGAAGAACCAATTGCTTCCTCGTGGTTCAACGCTGTATGGGAATAGACCATATTGTTTCCAACAGGACTCCGATCCAGCTCACAAGGCAAAGAAGACACAAGCGTGGAGCGCGGAAAATTTGCCGATTTCGTCACAAGCGAAGAATGGCCTGCATCTTCAACGGTTCTCAACCCACTGGACTTATTTGTTTGGGGTTATATGCTTCAACATATAGGCCCTCCGAAAGAGCTTACTTTAGATCGATTCAAGAAACATTTGGTTGAGATCTGGGACCAAATTCCTCAGAAAATCGTGCGATGGGTTTACAAAGCGTTTGCGCAAAGTTATCCAGGAAAAAGGCAAGTGATTCGAATTGAATTAATGTGGTTAATTTCTATAACATGCATTTTTCATATGAAAAATAATTTTTTTTTTCAAAAAAATAATAATAAATATGATTTGGTTGATTTGTTTTGCTGTAATCGCATTTTGTCTTAGTGTCACCTATTGTGAGACACCCTGTACATAGTTTTCGATCATTTTCTTTTAAACTTTCATTCAGTCTCGGAAGTCGAGCCAGTTTTGAACTTGGTGAATTTTTACAGTTCTAGACAAAATAGTCAAAAGGTCGAAAGTAACATTTGTAAACAATGACTTCTAGCGTATTTTTCTGGGATCTTCTTGCTCCCACGAACCAAATAGCACCATAAATCGATACATGGAACTATTACCTTCCCGTTGGTAGTGATGTAGACGTTAGCAACCTGGCATTTCCAGAAAATTTACGTTTTATGTCATTGTTTACAAATGTTACTTTCGACCTTTTGGCAGTTTTGTCTAGAGTTCTTAAAGTATTTAGCGCAACTCTTACCTTGTTGTCATTATATAGTCATCATGAGTTTTACTAAAAAATGAAACTTTTTTGCGAGGTAACTAACACTTAGGCACGCAGAGCAAATGATGGTTGCATATGTTTTGGCCAATGTAATGGTGCTGTCAGTGAATACTAGATTACTACAGCAATCAAGTTGAATTATACTAGACTTCAGAGCCATCAATTGTAGCATGTTACTTCATTTCGTGAATGGACTTTCAATTGTTAGCGACCAATGGGAAGGTCCATTAATAATGTTACGCAGTAAGGGGGGAGAGGGGGTATGGAAAAACGTGACGATCCATACAAAAAAATTTGAAGGTCCATACAAAAAACGTGACAAGTGGCAGTTATAAAAAATATTTTTTGCGTGACATAATTTATGGACGTTCCCTGTTTAGTGACGCTTTCATGTAAAATAAGATAAACATTGCATATGTTATGCCCACCACTGTTCAAGTTTGTCAAATTTAGGTTCAAGTCTCAATGTATGTACTTGCAAGAATGGTTGCATCCCTCATATCATTCATTAACTTTAAGCAGATTTTAAAAAGAAATAGAAAAGATGAAAAATATTTTTACAGCTCCCTGTACAAATTAAAATAAGGCATCACTGAAGCTTACTAAATCAGCATATTTTACAGGACCTCTTGCTGGTCTCGTATTCTAATGTATGAGTGTTTAAAATAAATTTTCAATTTAGGCTGCCGAAAACATATAAATTCTCCTCTTGCATCGATTCAAATCATACAAAACATTCAAACTTGTTTATATCAATCACATTCAACAGACATTGTAACCATCTTACATTACATTCAATTCTACGCGTACCTATCACCTCTCCAAAACCATCCAGTTCCATTATCCACCCTCGAGAAAAACGAGCATCTATGTATTTTGAATCGCTTTTCCAATCCACCATGAACGCTCCTTCGTTCCGTTCCGTCCCGAAGTCCGGATTGAAAAGAAATTGAGTAAGACGGAAAAAAGAAACGAGAATCCAACTGCTAAGTAGTTTCGCTTACAACAGAGTGGTGACGGGGGTGGAAGGGATAAGTATATGCAAAGCTCCCACATTCTAATTTACGATTGAACCCTGTTGGGGGGGAGAAGGTTGTAAGTGTGGGTAGAACAAGGAGAAAAAGCAAAGTGGACTTGTAGCCACTTGCAGCCGGCCGGGGAACCAAGGAAATCGCAGACTGCAATTTGTTGCCATTCCCAGGCTCGATTTGTCGAAGGTTCCTTCCCTTGCTACCTGTACAGACACCAAAACAGACACAAAGCGCAACAGCAAAACAAAGTGCACTGTTTTGAAGTTTTTGCCACCATTTCCGCTCAGTTTTCCTCCCCGCGCAGACCTTCTTTCCGGCTTTTGAGTAGAGGTTTTTTTTATTGTAATGTGATTCAAGTGGAAACCGTGAAACGACTTTCCCAAGGATTTTCCTATAGGATTGCATTGATTATCCTTGATTTCTTGCCTAATGGAATGCGCTTAAGAACAGGGTTGAACGGGG
Source organism: Aedes japonicus (assembly GCA_034211315.2). Classification (NCBI taxonomy): domain Eukaryota; kingdom Metazoa; phylum Arthropoda; class Insecta; order Diptera; family Culicidae; genus Aedes; species Aedes japonicus. The sequence goes on from JASCZW010004963.1 coordinate 28,127, forward strand.
CCGTGATGCGAGAGAACACACAGTTCGAAAAAATCTGTCTAATTATGACATGGATGAAACAAACTTACCACCATTATATTCAATGCAAATTTACGCATGGTCTTAAATTTTGCAGGACTGAAAAACGTTTGAAGAAATTTTCTCTTGCTCGTTATGTATGAGCTGTAAATTTAAAATATGCTGCAATCAACCAAGGCGCTATTCATAAACTACGAAGACTTTTCATGTGGAGAGGGGGGGGGTGGTCTGTTGACCTAAGTCTGCGCTTCATACAAAATTTCAAAAAAAATAAGGTGAAAAGTCAACGAGGAGGGGGGGGGAATTCTATGGACATAATGGAATAAGGTGTACACGCTAAGTTCAGTTTACCCATAATCACAAAAAGTGCACATACCCATATATGGGTAGAAGTAAAATTTACCCATATTTGAGTAAATTTGTATGAGAAAATATGCTCAAATATGGGTAAGTAGTAATGTACCCAGTAATGTGCACTTTCCGCGATTATGGGTATTCTAGAACCATATTTGGGTAAACTGAACTTAGCGTGTAAGGTTCCGAGATGTACCTTTTTTTTCTTTTTTTGCAGGGTTGCCATAATTTTCCGTTCTCATCTTTATTTTTTTGCAAACAAATCTTTTTTTTCTGTGTTTAGCTGCCGATAATCTTGTCAAAAATCTTTGCTTCAAACTTTGTGTTATAAAAATAGAATGGAGACTTTCTTCAAATGCCTAAATGCTTATATTTGCTATTAAGTTGAATGCAAAGTAAATCAGATATATACTAATCAAAATACATATATTTTAATTAGCCGATGCAAAACGGTCTTTTGAAGAGGGCTTGATAACAATTATCAGTTTTCCTACATCACAAAACACAATCACAAAACGGATCTTTTTTCTACAGGAAATTAGTACTAAAGAAATCCGTAGAAAGTGCACAATGAACTTTCTAAGCAAGGGAAAAGCCAGCTTCCCATCTGCTCATTTGACACACAGAAGTTTTCTCTAATTTTCTCTAGTTTGTAATTGATATGATTCTTCCACTTCGATGTCCTTGCAGATGATTGCTGAATTTAGCATGCGTAGCTTGCACAATGAGCCAGTTCATTTGATAATCATCAATTGAGGACAGTCACGTTTCAACAGGTTCTTAACGGATCGGCCAAAACCCATTATTACCAATGCTTCATTTGATTCAAAATCTACAAACATTAGAGAGCCAAAATTCACATGCTTTAGAGTTAGAAAACGGTATTCTAATTTCCCTAAACTCTTCTGCGCGAATGCATGAAAATACACACTTAGAAAATTTTACAGCATTCGGTAATTTTTTACCGAACTTTCAACTCCTGAACGTTCGGTAGTCCGATTTAACGGATTTCGGTGAAATTTTACGGTGTTTCGGTGAGGAAAGGTCCATTAATTACGTCACGCAGTAAGAGGCTGGGGGTTGGGAAAACGTGACGATCCATACAAAAAAATTTGAACGTTTATTTAAAAACCCGCATTAATGCACTGAATGGTGAGACTGAACCCTTCTTACAATTCACCAGAATTACGAACTCAAATGTGGCCAATATGGTACTGGATACATATTTTCATAAGAAATTCCAAGAAGATCCAGGAATATTCAAACATTTAGTTTATAAAATGAACTATTTGTCAATCCTGAACATATTGTGTATCGAAGTGATTAAAATATTGACATTAATAGTGTTTAACGACCTATTATATAAAAAATAATTTACACAAATATTAGAAATTTCGTATATTTAGTCCACAGAATGAATTTTGATTATCAATACGGAATCAAGATGCTTAATAAATACTTAATACTTAATCCTCAAAATTGTGTAATTTCGAATACACTCGTTGCAATTCAAAACCACTCGAGCCAATCGATCCTGAATTCTATAGAGTCGCATAGTGTGGCTAGTCCGCTGTATGTGCTATACAACGCAACAGATGCGATACAATAGAATGCAAACGGCATCGATTGGTGTGATTGGTCTTGTTCGGTTTTGCACTGCAACGAGTATATTTTCATCTCACAATTATGTGCTCTCAGGTATTGTTTTGGTCATATCTCCATGAAGGATTATCTAATCATAATGAAATTTTGACCAGTTATTCAGAGATTTTATAGCTTTGATTTGGCACCAACAAAACTAAAATTGGTACACAAAAAGCTCAGTATGTAATCGGAGACTAAACTGTTTGATTACTATTATAATAGGCCTTCAAGTACTGTTTCGTTCATATCTTCGTAACGAAATGTCCGAATGAAAATAAAATCAATCGTTCTTTGAGAATGTTGTAGCTTCCATTTGCCGTCAACAGAACTGAAATCGGTTCACAGATGGCTGAGAAACCGATGTGACATTATTTGTAACGCACACACACACATGCACACACACACTCATACACACACACATACATACACACAGACATGTGCTCAGTTTGTCGAGCTGAGTCGAATGGTATATGACACTCGGCCCTGTGGGCCTCGGATAAAAAGTCGAGTTTTCAAGCGATCTTAATACCCTTCTATTGATGTAAGAAGGGTAAAAACGTTACAAGGGGAGGAGGGGATTATAAAAGGTCGTAACGTAATTAATGGACGTTCCCTGAAAGAACTACCGGAACTGGTCAAAATTTACCAAAATAGGATTACCGAACGTTCAGCTGTTAAAATTTTGGCAAAAAATTACCTCATACTGTAAAATCGTCTGAGTGTGTACTTCTTAATTGGAGAAACAGTATTTTTGTAGAAACCTTTGCAGAAAATTCTGCCGAAATTGGCGAAGTAATCTCTTAAAGAACTTTAATACAAACACTTCTCCAGCGGAATACTTGAAAAATTATCTCTGGAGAACTATATTTATGAATCCTTGCAAACATCGTAGACAAAATTAAAAAAAAATATTGCAAAAACCCCTTGCAGCATTTTTAAGGTCAAGAATTAAATATATTAGATTAAAGAATTGGTTGAAAAATGTTTTCCTAAATTTCTCCAACAAATCGGGATTTTCTCAAATTATTCATTTAAGAACCACCTTAACGTTTTTGTGCAGTTCTTTCGGATGCCCTCCAGGTATTCCTTATGAATTAAATCTGTGCATTTGGCAACCCTGCCTAGGTGTAGCGATGTGGTGGTTTAGACCAGCTCCCGTTAATCATTCTATCAATCCTTACGCAGCTGAGGCTCGGCTTACTAGGCTGCTTACAATGGACCAAAAACGCATTCGTGTTACAACCTCTCAGGAGAATTTGAGCAATTTTACACGCAATCCGACGGAGTTTGTACGCCGGTTCATAACCATGGATGAAACATGGATCCATTACTACACACATGATCAAACATTCCCTACGCTCACTTTCATCTACTTCTATTCAATTTCACAACCTGCCGTGTTCTTACGGACCTATCAATACTTTCTCTTCACATCTTTGGATCTAGCAGAAATTGCTGTCGACTGAGGGTTGCATGTTGATAAAAAGGATATTTCCAATTTTCAAACATTAAAAAAGTAGTTGATTTTTTCATTCTCGTTTCGGTTTGGTAAACAAAATTATCGAAAAGTAAGCAAAACTTAAGAACCCTGTGGTTCTGGGATTTTTTGCTGAAATTCTGGAAAGTTTCCTGATCTTTGGGGAAGTACTCAGAAATTTTTGGAAAATCCCAGGATTTCGAAGAAATGTCCTGAATTTTTTTAGAAGTACCCTGAACAGCTGGGAAGGTTTCTTAATTTTTAGGACATGCTGTGAATGTCTGAGATGTTCGCTGAGCACCATAGTTATCTGAATTTCTGGGAAGTGCCCCGAAATTCAAGAAAGTTCCTTGAACTTTAGGAAAGTTCTCTTAAATTCTGGGAAGTTTCCTGAACAACCTGAACTTCTGAAAAATACTTTAAAGCATTTTCGGCCATCAGTTTTCTGGTGTTGGGAGACGCAAATACTGCAGACTTGCAGCCTTCAGGAAAGTTTTGCAAAAAATCCTAAGGGTCAGCAGGCTGGTTGACTCCCCAATCCTCACACTTTCGTTGAGATAACTATCTGAGGAACCGTACGCTAACATTCTTGAGCCTTCAGTGCACTTTTGTAACGGGCTCAGGCCTACTATTCCAGCTGCATCGCAACTCAGCTGGAAAAAATCGTCAGATGACTCTTTGAGGCGTCTTTCATGACGTGACCCGCTTTGTTTCGGTTCTTGTGTTTCTGCTACCAAATTATGATTCGTTATTATCTAATATTGTTTAAACGGGATGCATGCATTGACATTTTCATAATTTACTATCATATGCAATGAAAAGCCTTTCGGTCAGTGTAGATGAATTATATTTGTTATGTAAACCTCAGATGTCAGAATCATAGGCGATGAACAAAGCAACTCATTATGCTGCTATTGCCTTGTTCAGACTACGGAGTTATAACATGTTATACTGGTTGTCAAATAATTTCAACAAGCAATTCAATGAGCAATTGTAACAAAAGCCTTCATGACTGCTGGAGAATATGATACGAAGAGAGTAGAAAAATCAATCACTCACTACACTGTAACCAGCCAGTACTCATTAATGGGTAAAAATGTACCCATTTTTTGATAGAATATGAAGCTGTCAAAAAATGGGTACTTTTAAAATTTTAATAATGCATACTAAATACCCATTTTTTTTTTTTAATGATAGACCAAAAGATGGGTATTTCTCTATCCATTAATGGGTAAAAAATATCTTAGCATTCTCCTGGCTCGCTTTCTACAGTTTAAAGTGCGCTGTTCGAAAAATAAAGAAACTTCGCGTCGGAATTTAGTCTACGGAAACGCGTAGAATATGGAATAACTGAAGGCTAAATTTGATAGCGAAAGCATCCAAAACCTGAGAGGTACGTTACTAATTTAATACAATAACATAAAAGTTACAAATCTTGAAAATTACATTACGATTATTTTGTACGATTAAATTCACAAAAACAAATACAAATACAGTAATTGATATCTATTATATTTGTGCTAATGCTCATTATTGAATTTCATAACTAAAAACAAATCACGAAAAATACCCATTTTGCAAATACTAAACATTTCGAAATATGGGTATTTCATACTCATTTCCCAAATAACAAACGTTTTGAAAAATGGGTATTTTGTACCCATTTCCCAAATAAAAACCATTTTGAAAAATGGGTAAAAAGTACCCGATAGCCTGACGTGCAGGCTCTTTACCCATTATGGGTAAAGTAACTGTTAACCACTAAAGGAGTTAACTCACTTCAAGTTCGAAATGGGTGATATTTTACTCCATTAATGGGTACTGGCTGGATTCAGTGTAATTATCTCTGAAACGATATGCAAGATAAATTATATTCAGCATACTAGGGGTTAACCTATGGCAATTATTGACCAATATTTATTCTTATGGCACCATCAGATTCGAAAACTCACCCGCTTCATGGATATTATCGGCAATGTTCCGATACGGAGACACTATTTGGAATTTAAAATGCATTTCCCGGATCTATGTAATAATTCCTACAGGCTATTGCTTTTCCATTGTGGATCATATGCCAACTTGTTCCTGGAACGGCCATTCTGTAACAGGTTTTCATGGGGTCTCGAATGGACATGAATATATTCAGAAGGAATCCTTAGCAATGGGTATAAAATTTCGAGAAATTTCTCCGGGAGGATATTTCTTAACGTTATGTGGCCATCTGGTTATTTTTTCTCGAACTGGTTATTCTGGAACAGGTTCCCGTGGGACCTCAAATTGCCTTTGACTTTGAAGGAAACCCTAGCAATATTGGTATCAAAATTCATGAAATTTCTTCAGAAGGCTATTTCTCAACGTTTTGTGACCATTTGATGATTTGTACCAACATTTTTTTAAAGAAAACTCTGGGAACATGGCTATCAAAATTCATCAAATTTCCCCAGTAGACTATTTCTCCTCGTTTTGGGGATATCTGATGATTTGTACTTAAACCGGTCATTCCGGAACAGATTTTTGTGGGGACTTAAGTGACCATTAACATATTTAGAAGGAAATCCTGGCAATATGGATTTCAAAATTCGTAAAAGTTCTGTAGAAGGCTTTTTCTCAACATTTTGTTGCCATCTGATAATATGTCCTCGGAACGGTCATCCCGGAACAGGTGCTGAGGGGTCTCGAGTCAAAGTTAGCCACAAAACATTGAGAATTATCCTACCGAAGAAATTTAATGAATTTTGAAACCCATATTGCTGAGTTTTCCTTCGAAAAATAAGGCTTGCTTCATTTAGAATTGGAACAAACTTTTGCTCATATTGTGGCGCTCCTGGTGGACGGATTTGGAAGTTCTTGGCGCCCACGTGTCGGGAATTTTGTCAGCTGCACGTATGCATTTTTGACATTCCGCAAATCGACTGTACTTTGTAAACAATCAACATGGAAGCCGAAAAGAAGGAAAAAATTGTGCACAGTTATTTGGAAAATCCATTGTGGTCTGCATCTAGGTTAGCTAAACAGCTGAAATTGCCCAGAAATACCGTATGGCGCGTTATCAAACGGTATAAGAAACATTGACGACGATTCGGAAGCCTCAAGCCAATCGTCGGAGTGGAACTGTCGACCGGAAACTGCGTGGTAAGATTTTGAAGACGATTAAGAGGAATCCCAATCTGTCGGACCGTGATTTGGCCAGAAAATTCGGTGCTGCCCATAGTACCGTGAGGAGAACTCGACTCCGGGAAGGAATCAAGTCGTATCGAGCTAGCAAACAGCCAAATCGGACCATAAAACAGAATAGTGTGGCCAAAATCCGTGCTCGGAAGCTATACGACCAGGTGCTGACCAAGTTCGACGGGTGTCTTCTGATGGACGATGAAACCTATGTCAAGGCTGACTTCGGGCAAATCCCAGGTCAAAAATTTTACTTGGCAACGGGCTCGGGGGATGTTCCAGCCAAATTTAAATTTGTTTTGCTGACAAATTTGCACGAAAATTCATGATTTGGCAGGGCATTTGCAGCTGTGGCAAAAAAACGAAAGTTTTCGTTACAAATAAGACAATGACGTCGGAACTATACCAAAAAGAGTGTCTCCAAAAACGAATTTTGCCGTTCATTCGATCCCACGACCATCCCGTAATGTTTTGGCCAGATTTGGCAAGCTGTCATTGCAGCAAAGTCGTTCAAGAATGGTATGCAGAGAAAGGGGTCCAGGTTGTTCCGAAAAACCTTAACCCACCCAACTGCCCCCAGTTCCGCCCGATTGAGAAGTACTGGGCAATCATGAACAGGAGACTCAAGGCAAAGGGAAGGTTGTCAAAGACATCAATCAGATGAAGACCTGGTGGAATAAGATAGCTAAAACGATGGACGAAGAAGGTGTGTGCCGCCTAATGAGCCGTGTTACAGGAAAAAATTCGAGAATTCCTTCGAAACCGTGACGAATAATTTTATCCGTATTTTTTCTTAAAAGTATGAAGAAAACGCTACATTTGTATGAAAAAAGATCTTGAATTCCAATTCTATCTGAAGCAAGCTTTATTCATGGCTACTCGAGGCTCCATGGGAACGTGTTTCGAAATAGCAGATCTGAAGAGCAATCATCAGATGGCCACTAAACGTTGATAAATATCGTCCTGGCGAAGTTTTATGAATTTTGATACTCATATTACCAGGTTTTCCTTCTAAACATGTTCACTCGAGGCAAACGAGGAATCTGTTCCGGAGTGACCAAACCAAAAATAATCAGTGGATGGCCACAAACGTGTGAGAAATAGCCTTCTGGAGAAATTTCCTGGATTTTGAAACCCATATTGCTGAGTTTTCCTTTTAAAAATATTCATGGGCACTCGAGGCCCCATGGGAACCTGACAGGTCCGAAAACAAATCATAAGATGGCGACTATATGTTTAAAAATACCCTACTGGAGAAATTTCATGAATTTTGCTGCCCCTATTCTAAGGATGTTCTTCTAAAAATGTTGGAATAGACATACACGCAAAAAAAAGCGGTAGAAGAAAATACCATTTCGAGGGTTAAATTGAGCGCAAAGACCAACAATTTTCACCTGACTATGAATGTGTTCGATTTTACCATACCTGTGATTAGATCAACCATGGCGTGGTTGATATCAATATGAGGTCCGTCAAATATACCACAAACGTTGAAGGTTTTACCATAAACGTAGTAAATTTGACTGAAATTTTATGGTAGTTTTAAAGATAGACATAGTTGGGTGAAATTTTAATTTTTACCACAAGATTGTTTCCTGTGTAGTTTTTAGGAATTTATCTAAAAATTTTGACATTGATTCCCGGAAATTCAATTGATATTCCCAAATAGTATCTCCGTACCGCTCTCAAATCTCCGGGAACTCAAGGAATCCAAATGGTCACAGTTCCAAAAAATTCAAATCTGTCGATGGTTGCCAGAGTTGCAATCATTTGTTTATTTTTTGTTCCTTTATTATCGAGATTTTCCGCCCTGGGCTGGTTCATCTCCCTGCGTAGTTACTCAAATACCTTTTTGGGTATTTTCGTAACATGTCCGGGGGTGAGATTCGAACTCATGACTCATGCGTGAGAGGTATGGATGTTAACCACTACGCCGGGGTCGCCCCTCATCCAATTATTTGAATTTCAATTTACAAAAAGATTTTATTCCAAAATATGCCTTCCGTTCTTTAAGAACATGTCAGTGAATTTCAGCTTCCTGTTAAAAAAAAAAATGAAATATCGTAGTGTAAAACTTGAAAAGGTACCCGGGACCCTGTCAAACACATAAGAGTTAAGGGAAAACAAACCATAACTGAACCTTCAATCGTAAAGATCAAGCTGCGGACAAATCGCCACTGACGGGGTCATGTCTGCTGAATTTGACAATAGAAACAACGCTACTAGCGATGACCATCATGATCGTCTGTGTACTAGAGAAGTAGAATGACGGTCAATTTCCATGCCGATATATTTATTCTTGGTGATGGTGTACAAGATATACCTTCCTGTCCTTACTCATTTTGCGAGTAAAATTGTATGCTATCTCTTTTTCTCACGGTAATGTTACTCAATTTGCTTAAAAAGTGGATCAACTCAATTTTGATTAGATCCACATTTTGCAAAGTGAGTAACATTTCCGTGAGTGAAAAAAGATAGCATCAATTGTACTCAAGAGTTGAGTAAAGTGAAGCGGAAGTGTAGCACTGACTAAACGTGAGAAAAATATCTCTTGGCTGTTATTTCATGTTGATGAGAAGTTTGAGACAGTGAGAAGCATTTCCATTCCAGGTTGAAATAAAAAGAAACACCGAGTGGTGATAAATCTGACAGCTCACATGTTAAAGTATAAGACAAACATTTTAAAATGCTTTTTATAAATTCAAATGAAATTCTAATTAAAAGCAGTTTGTTGTATGATGTAAGAAAAATGTAAAACCGCAAAATAGGGGCATTATCTATAGGGGGAAGACAACTTAATCTTGCATTAATTTGAATGCCAATACTATGAGTATTAGTGAAAATAATAAAATTATAATATCATTATACGGTATTATGATATCATAAACTGTCAATACAATGCTATAATTTTATTAACAGTGTATAGTTATCGCGCATGGTTTGCTTTTTTTTTTTTTTTGTTGACGTACGGTGGAGTCGTCACCAGGGATGCCAGATATGCAGACATGTCTGTATTTATACAGACATTTTATAGTGCATACAGACCTCTTACAGATTACAGACATTATACAGACATTGAGATAAAATTACAGATTTTTACAGACATTTATATTCATCAATAAGATAAAAATGATTCTGAACCTTGGCTTGTCGAGTATTAGTACACGACACTGAAGGAGTCTGCACATTGTAGACGAAATACGCGTATCTGTCAAGATAAGCAATAAAAGTAGTCGGAATGAAATGGAAATTACTATTCATTCTTCTCATTTTCTAGTTGGCTTGTTTTGTTTGTCTGCCTTAAGCATTAAGCATTAAGGTTTTGTTTTGAAGCTACTTCAATATTCAAACAGCCTTAAGTTAAGTTATCATTTTTAATGTTTTGAAAATAAGCCGAAAGTTTTTGAGCTTCACCATATCATCTATTTATAGCTGACAGACGACGTGAGAGTTATTCAGTCACGCAGAGAAAATTGTATGTAAATTTCAATTTACAGTTTATACGTTTTAAAGATGCCAACGCATTTACTAATAGTATTGCTAAAAATGAACAAATGTGTTTTATTTTTCGATGCCGTTTTAGTTCTATGTGAATCATTCATCAATAATTGATGTTACCAACAATCAGTAGGAAATTAGCAATTTAAAATTGGTTCATTATTTAAGAAACCTTTGGTCCCAAGTACGCCTTGCAATATATTCTTGTGCTTTTCGGTACTAAAGAATGTATCGAAAATTAGCCATCCACGTACATTTGCATAGTACGCGTGTATTTGTGATGGTTTTATTGTTTTCATCATAGCATTCTGTGCGTTTAACTGTCATTTCGTTTGTATACTTATTTGCGCGGTTTAAATGCTTCGTTTCCAAAATGTTGCGCATTGGATTAATAATATTATAATATTATGATATTAATTTCATCCTGTCTTGAAAAATTTCAAGTTCCATCCCATAGAATAAAGAATCTTTTTGAATTAAATCAATTCTTGTTTAAATATTTTTACATGATTCAAAAGAAAAATATGTGGATAGCTTATTTTTAATACAGCCATTAGAATCTATGTTTTTGTTTTGATCCACTGGATTATTTTGACAGAATGTTTTTGGGGGTTGTTCGTCGTGAGTTATGTTTTTAGGAGTGATTCATTGAGCTTTACTCCGATGTGCTGGTACTTCCTGAGCCAAAAACTATATCCATTTATTTTTCTTGACTATCCAATCCCTGATGTTAAGCATCATTCAAAAATATATGTTAGTAGGAGCTCTAAAACTTTGTGAAGAAACTTTTGTTAAATTTTAATAATCTTCAGTAGGACTTCAAACTTAACCATTCTCAAAAGTTCTGAAGAATGATAAAGTTTGAAGTCCTGCTGATATTTGATGTATCACTACAATACATTTAAGAAAAAAGATAGTCCAAATGGGACTGTTAGAAACTTTTCAGATTTCTTATTATTATTTTTTTCTTACATCGTTTCTACTTACTTGAATAATTAAGATAGTTTTTAATACAAAAATTTAGTTTAAATTTTTTTTAATTTTTTAAGCATGAACGCAATATTTCTTCAAAAGATGCTGTAGAATCTTTGTTCTTTTGCAAAGATTTTTTAAATTTTCAATCCGAATTTGCTATCATGTGTTTTTCAATATTTGTTGACAAGTTTGCCCTGAATTTTTAGGACTTCATTGAATTCTAGAGGTGATTACCTAAATGAAGTGATTTAATATATTACTTTTTATAAATTTAAATATATAGAAGCAAAGGAATGCGAAAAAATTACTAAATGAAAGTGTAGCTTGTATTTGCATTAATATATAAGTTTTTCAAAAAAAATTAAATACAAAGCATAGCTACAGAGGGTTTTGTAAATGAGCTAAGCATCAAATCGTCTTAAATTTTAAAAAAAAATTAAAAGTCTGCGATACCGTTCTGAGAATTAAAACGAAAAAAGAATATCAAGACTTAAGTATATAACATAATTTCAACAAACTCTAACATTTGAAAAAAATTAGATAAGGTATGTATTTCAAAAATGGACTAATTTCGAATGGCGATACAGAAACACTACAAAAGATAATTCAGTGCAACAAAGCTTCCTTAAATCTTACGTTTATTGAGCCTTCTATGAAAAATGCTTCGACACTCTACTGCGCGGCCGTACAGCAGTTGACAGAAACCTTAGCCGTTACCGATAAAAAGATAGATTTTGGCTGCTCTTTTATGATTTGGGGTAGATCGTAAATTTGAGGTTTGACCAAAAGTTCTCTATTGGTCGCAGCTGGGGGACGTTGGGAATGTTGGTGGTCTTCAATAAAACGTTTATCTTCAGCCGATTCATCTTCTCCAGTGGTCTCTTGGTTTAATGAGCAGAGGGCAGGTCACCCAGAAGACCACATTCTTCTTCGTGTGATACTTCTTGATGAAGGAGGTAGGCACTTCGTACTGTATATCTTCTCGTTTACCGCAATCCACGATGGAGCCTTGGACATTCTCTTCGTGCTTGATCGTCAGCCACAAAAAGGCCTTCTTTGGGAACTTGGAATGGAAGATATATTTGACGTCAACTACTTTCTTTGGTAAAGTATCCGGCCTCTTGCCAGTCGTTGTCGCCTAGCGTCGAGAAGGTCTCATCATCCACTAACACGACGTTGCGCTTCGTCGAAAAGATGTTTCCCACCAGCACCCTCAGCCACTGCATTTGGGTGATTGATAACGTTGTAAATTTTTATTCTGTACACACAAGGGCAGGATAATTACATGCAGAATCACTAAAATCTGTCCATTTTTTAATGCATACCTTAATTGCTACAAAATATGAAGGACCCCACGAATACGTGTAAATTTGAAAAGGTCAAGACTCTTTAAAATACAAGAGAGTCTCCGGATAGTGACAGTACAAACAGAAAAAGTAAATGAATAAGGCTCTCGAACCCAATGTTCTCCTTATTTTTACGAAATAACCATTCCTCACCTTGCTCTCAAATAAAATACTCCCCTCACCTATACTCTTTTTGCAAATTTTTGACAAAATTATCAATACAGACAAATACAGACATTTTTCAATGTTCGCTACAGACATTTTGAAAAACTATCTGGCATCCCTGGTCGTCACCTGGTGGCAAGTAAATGTCGTTCAGCTTAGGTCCGGCACATCGAGTAGTTTACTTATGTTGGAAGCAAAAATACTGTGAACATTGCTGAGCACGAGGGTGATGACGTCAAACTACCATATTATTCCATACTGTGAGCTGATAGTTTGACATCACCATAATCAGCTGTTCCGTGTTAAAAGGTAAACATTGAGACGAAACACAAGCACCACTATACATTTCCACATCTCACGAATACCAATAAGCCACAGACAATCTGTCAAACTAACATGTACACTCCAAAACGAATTTACTCTAAATCACATTATCGTCAAGATTAATATTTTAATCTTGAATTAGTGGTATTATAATACGATTTAATGCGAAAATTTTAAGATGTCTCCCTCCTAGGGCATTATTTTGATTTATTTCTTATTTTGATGAAAATGTCTCTCTTTAGTAAATTTGGATTTTTCTTACACCATACAAGAAACTGCTTTTAATTAGAATTTCATTTGAATTTATAAAAAGCATTTTAAAATGTTCGTCCTATACATTAACATGGGAGCTGTCAGATTTATCACCACTCGGTGTCATCTACTTTTTTCAACCCGAATTCGTCAATATTAACACTGTTAGTACCGTGATGGAGCTCAGCACTGCTTGATACTCTTTAGAGTTTGAGTTTCCTGGGCAGCTCTTTCAAAATCTCAAGTGATTATCAAACACCAAAAAGTTTTTTTCAATTCAACCAAAATTATAATTTTGATTAGGGTCAACCGCAGAGTCTTACTGCCATCTTTTATCATAATAACAACTTGAAACATATTTATTTGATCCAAAAAAAAATTAGTTATGTTCTACACCAAAAGACACAAATATTGTTTCTACATTTGATACTAAACATCATCCCCCCCGTGATGAAATTCAATATTGATTTTGACAACAGCACAGGCTATAATGAACATCCAACGACGAATGAACAAAACCAAATAATGACATCGAAACTCAGCGGTTGCCCTGGTCAAGAGAATACTATCAATTATAAATTCAAATTCACGTAGATAGTTGGTCTGTCCGTTAAGGTTATCTTCATTCTCAGCTCATTTGAAATTAAATGAATTGATTTTTGCCGGTACTGATTCACACCTTCATCTTTCGTCATCTGCTAACTGCCTCGTCATAATGTTAAAATATATGATCAAACCAATCCATGGCAAAAAGTTTGTGAAAAATCTACGATTTCTGAAAAAAAAACTTCTGATCTTTGATGTTGAATGTCAGTCACTGACAGGATCACTGGAGTTCACGCTCATTTGGATTTACCCAAAATTGAGTGAAGTAAACCCAATATCATAAAAATTAGAACTACTCGAAATTGGGTAACCTGGTCAAAACCCAAATTTGGGTAAACACACAATTTATTTGATTTTGGGTTAGTTTTACCACAGAGAACAGACATCCAGGCTCAAACGACAGCTTGTGATCATAAACGGAACTGTCGTAAGTATGGAATGTCTAATGGGGTGGCGCTAGTGTTTCAATGTTGACCTAGGGACATTGATAGAGTTGTTCTATTACTTCATCGAAGTTGGTAAACAAAGTGATGATGAAAGCTTGAAATGGAACGAACTAGAGTCCCTATATATGAACAAGTGAATCCAGCATTTTACGAGTACTCATGGCCGTCTCGGTTGAGCTCGGTTTCTGGTAGGGAGCAAGCGATTCGATGTTTGGCTTAGGTCGTTTGACAGCTAATCGATAAGATTTGATCGATCATCTATCAAACGGCCTCAGCCAAACGTCAAATAGCTTGCTCCATAACAGAAACCGAGCTCAACTGAGACCGCCATTAATACTCGTAAAATGCTGGATACTACTGGTGCACAAATCAAGGACATACTTTGGGAAAAATATTCCATAGGTATCCCAAAAACAATGATTTGTAAGTTAATATCGCACGCATGGGAGAAAAGAGCAATTAACCCGCTTTGCAACTTCTAACTTCTAACTTCTAACTTCCCATCACTTCTCACCAGAGAGATTCCTTATACTTTATAGGCAGCAACCTTATGCTGTTCCACGGATTTTCTTTTTTTACATGGATTACATTCTGTTGTTTTACATGGGTGCCGGATGACAGATCGGAAATTTAACTGCACGGTGAACGCTTCTTACCGAAGGGAAAAGTAATATATTTTGGATTGCTTTCACCGTGCTGGCAGTAATTAGTATGGAATGTCGCCGCACTAAGGCGCCACTATATAAGCATACACATGATATTTTGATATATTCGTATGAGCCAATTCGTCTGTTCTCTGTGGTATTACTGACTATCAGAAAATGAGGTTTCTATGAAAATTGGGTAAAATTATAAATTAACGAAAATATCGTTGGCTGTTATGGATAAGCGTTTTATTTTATATGCTCTTCAAAAAAGGGACTTCCATAATCTGCATCATCTCATTTAATTATATATTCTTTATATATTCACACATGCATACATACATTCATATATACATACAGCGAGCGAGTTGGCCAGATAGGAGCTTAATCCATGCACGTCATCCTCCAGCAAGATCAACGAAGGGTAGCTCTCCTCCAGCAGTTGATCCTCCGGCAACACTCATTAAGGTGTTCAAAACCTGGTGCTGGGGCGCATCGTTCACGCATTCCGGGAATTCCTTGGCTATCAGTCCGATCAGCTTGAACAGGCTCTGTTGGAAGCGGTTGGTTAGCTTTTGCTGATCGAACAACCTAACCATGTCAACATTTTCATCCACTTACCGACGAAGACTGCGCATAATGGATGTACTCACGAACGAGTTGAGCTTCTGGATAAGCTTCCGGAACAAATCGATAATCTCCTCATTAGTTTCCAGGTAACGTCCGAAAGCTTCGATGGAGCGCTGTAAAAACGCAGGGTTCACTAAGGTATGCAGATATTGTTCTGATTCGACAGATATTTTGCCATCATTGGCGCGACTAAATCCAAAATGGTCGAGATGTATTCCATTGTCTTTGTGACAAGTTGTGAATCAATGCACCCTTTTCGAAGAAAGATCAATAAAAAAAACGCCGTTGCCATGAACGGCTTCCCTTTTAAATATATTGCACAAAGTTACCTGAATTCTAAAAAACTAATCAATGTTATTCCCTGTTACACTTCAAACAAAAGTACAAATATGTGTCCATTGTAAAAACAGTAAAGATTTATGAGAAATAGAGTAAGATTTCCCCAGTTTCACAAATCGCCTTACCCATGGTTTGACGTTTCAGCGTGTTTTATGAAAATGGGTAAAAGGAACTCAATTTTGGGTAAATCCGAATGAGCGTCTTCAAATTTTGCTGATTCAAATCAAGTATAGAGTTGTTTCAAAAGTCGATCACCGCTGAAGATACCTTTACAGCTGGGAGAAGGCGACATTGATAGTCTACACGCTATTTCTGAACAACCCAAATTTGAATACGATGTACTCAAATTCGTCGGAAGTATGGGTAGCCATACTGAGTAAAGATGGTTAGGAGTAACACGTTGACAATTAGTTAACATAGATCGGATTCAAGCCGATGGAGATTGTTTGTCATTTTACCACTACGAACTATCGTTACTCTCTTTTGGGTAGCCATAACTCCGACGAATTTGAGTTCATCCTACTCAAATTTGGGTTGTTTAGAAATAGCGTGTAATAAACATTAGGCTGGGTTCATCGATTACACAACTTTCTTTCTTTAGCTATTAGCGTACACATCCATGTGTATCAGCAGCAATCCGTGTGTTGCGCGCCTCATCGGCCAAAATCAGCTGCTGAGGAAATATTTCGCTAAACATG
>JASCZW010004964.1:0-23492 GCA_034211315.2 Aedes japonicus
AAAACCTCTCAAGCAACTAATTGAGGCAAACTTCCTAGGGTGCGATTTAGTCAAGCGTTTCCATTTGAGAATGCCGGTATCGACCATGCCGGCCCCTCTACGATGCGTCCATCTACCCTTGCAGAAACCTTCCCTTCACCAAGGCCTACATCGTAGTGTACGTCTGCCTCGTCACAAAGGCAGTTCATCTTGACCTCGTTTCTGGCCTTACCAGTGGGGCATTTTCTTCAGCCTGCGGCGCTTGCACCGGTCGCAGATGCAAACCAGACGCACAACTACTGCGACAACGTTACCAATTTCGTTGGTGCAGGAAGGAAGTTGGAGGTTCTCCGCATAGCTGTTCTTGTCCCAACAGCATCAGGATACGGTGACAAGAGACTGCGCCGACAGAAGGAATCGGTTTCATTTCATTCCGACGCGATCACTATCATTAGGCGTAATCTAGTGAGGCTGCTCGTGAAGTCCGTCAAGACCGCTTCTTCGCAAGATCCTCGGCAACGCTCACCTCACTCGAGTCGGAACTCCAAACTGCACTAGTGCAGGTCGAAGTCATGTAAAATTTGCGACCTATCACCCGCTGCCTGATGATCCTTTCGGAACAAGCCCCGAATCAGGACTTTCAGAATGTAGCGAAGGCCGGTTATCACATATGAGGGTTGTAGAAACTTGCTGCACACGTCTGGTCCCGATGGTTTAAGAGTATTTGACCATCCTGCAAACCAGGTACCACTGCATCCAAGCATTTGACAACCTTTCCGTCGGTTCGATCGTCATTTTGAAGGAGGAAAAGGCTGCGCCCTTGAAAGGGCCTCTTGGACTTGTAGTCAGTGTTTATCCTGGTACTGATGAACGAATTCGTGTGGCAACATTGAAAACCAACACCGTTACTACTCAGCAAGCCATCTCGAAGTTCTACCTGCTCCCGATCGAAGCAGATCATGTTATCGTCATCCATCCCGATCCAAATCTGCCAAAAGATGGCCCCGCCTCGGGGAACAGAGCCGCTAAACGAGATCCCAGCCCTTGCCCCGAAATGAGTCACCAGATGAGTTCCTGACCCACGTTCGGGGAATCGAGTTGTTCCTGGTGCATCTGTAATGAGTCAAGTCTTCCATGTGGGTTCGTCCCATGGACCAGACTTAACACAAAGCTATGTCCACTCATGTATTGTTTCTGTACAAAACAATCCGGCTACAGATGCTTCGTGTTTCCAGAAATTCAACCGCATCATCCCGGAAGCCGGTCTGTGCTAGCCGCACCGATTTCGAACCCGACGATTTTCCCACCTCAAGCAGAGAAGGCTTTTTTCCGCCGCACAGTGGGAAAAAAAGTGCCCGAAACGCGAAAGAATTCTATATTTCAGCTCGGAGTGGAACGATTTCTGTAAATGTTTCCTTTACTTGAAGGAATTTTTTTAGGAAATCGAATGGACGTAGTCTCATTGGCCGCACGGAACTGCTCGGGGAGCAAATGAGCTCATTTTACCCTGGTTCCCCTAATATTTCCTTGTTGTTCAGAAATTTCTTTGCTCGGTGTGACTCAAGATCAACAAAATGATATAGTCCCATGTACAAATTTCAGGAGAATCAACTGAAGTAGGTTTTGTTCACCGCACGGCTCTGTGAATGAAGATGTGGCTGATTTAACCGTCATTCCCTAATATTGTTGTGTTTTCAGGAATTTATTTGCTCTATGTGATTAAAGAACAACAAAATATGGCAGGTAGCATGTAAAATTTCTGGAAAATCGATTGAAGTAGATTTCGTTCACCACACGGCTCTGTGAATAAAGAGATGGCTGATTTTACCCTGATTCCCCTTATATTTTCAGGTTTTTCACAATTGTCTTTGCTCGCTGTGACTCAAGATCAACAAAATAAGGCTAGTTCTTTGTAAAAGTTTCTGAGGAATCGATTGAAATTGGTTTCATTTACCGCAGGGCTCTGTGAACGTAGATATGGCTGATTTTACCTTGATTCTTTTGCACCGAATGAACAGAACGTAAGATTTGAATTGTAATGGTGGTAAGCTCCGACCGTGTCGTGTGGTGCCGTTTCGTCATATGAAAATACGTTTTAAGAATTGACTCAGCTTTTTACTCATTTTTTCTCCCTCTGGTTTTCTGCTCACTCATTTTTAATTATATTTTTCTTTAATTATGAAAGTATAACAATGTGAGGAGAGTATGTAAACATGAATAAAGAGAAAAGCGGACTAAATAATAAGTACGTTCATTCTTGGAACGTGTTTTCATATGACGAAACGGTACCTCTTAAACTTCAAAAGTTTCGTTCAGTTCATTCTGTACATTCATCCATTGCCAATTGCAAGGAAAATTAACCTTACTTTTTGCGGTAAGAGTTAAAGAGATAACAAAGAAAGGTACTACCGGTAACTGTCAAAATGTGAGTAAAAGAGACTAGGAGAATCAGGATGAACGCAAAGAAGTTCATTGCATTCATTCGTGTCGTCAGCTGTAAGCACCTGAACAGTACAAAGTAGGCAGGAGACAGCATTTTCACGAATTCATTAGATGACGTTTGAGCGGTGCCACGATTACTAATAATGATATTTTTCTTTATTTGGAAAATATTGGACGAATCAGGGTAAAATGTGCCATATCATCGTACTAAGAGTCGTGTGGTGAACGAAACCAACTCCAATCGATTTCCAGAAAATTATACATATGACTAGCCTTACTTTGTTAATCTTGAGTTACACCGAACAAATAAATTTCTGAATCACACAAAAATGCTAGGGAAATCAGGGTAAAATCATCCATATCTTCAATCACAGAGCCGTGCGGTTAATGAAACCAACTCCAATCGATATTTCAGGCAATTTTACACAGGACTAGCCTTATTATGTTGATCTTGAGTCAAACCAAACAAAGCAATCTCTGAATAACCAATAAATATTAGGGGAATTGGGATAAAATCGACCATATATCCGTTTCCAGAACTGTGCGGCAAACGAAACTATTTTCAATCGATTTCTCAGCAAATTTTACAAAGGACTAGCCTTAATTTAATGATCTTGAGTAACTCCGACTAAAGAAATTTATGGTAAACAGAAAACTATTAGGGGAATCAGGGTAAAATCAGCCATATCTACGTTAACAGAGCCGTGCGGTAAATGAAACCAACATCAATCGGTTTCTCGGCAAATTTTACAAAGAACAAGCATTATTTCATTGATCTTGAGTCACACCGAGCGAAGAAACTTCTGAAAACATGAAAATATAAGGGGAAAGAGGGTAAAATCAGCCATATCTTCATTCACAGATCCGTACGGCAAACGAAACCTACTTCAGTCGATTTTCCTGAAAATTTTATATGGGATCAGTATCATTTTGTTGATCTTGAGTCACACCGAGCAAAGAAATTTCTGAACAACAAGGAAATATTAGGGGAACCAGGGTAAAATGAGCAGTTCCGAGCAGTTCCGTGCGACCAATGAGACTACGTCCATTCGATTTTTTAAAAAATATTCCTTCAAGTAAAGGAAATATTTACAGAAATCGTTCCACTCTGAGCTAAGATATAGATTTCTTTCGCGTTTCGGGCACTTTTTTCCCACTGTGCGCCGATTTAACTGCTGAAGCCCCAAACATGTTCAATATCATATGAATTTAAATGAACTTTCCTAAATACAATTTTTGTTTAGTTGAAATACAATCGCCGTCGCGTGAGTACGTTCCTTCCGTGGTGACGAAACCATAATTCCGGTCGTTCGCTGTCGCTAATGTGAGAACAACAAAACAATACTTTCTCACTAGGGTCAATTCCTTATCCCTGTCCGTTTAGCAAGAAGGTTGTCAAGTGCTTATACAGGGATCGTCAGACTGCGCAGCAAGGTGTTAAGGTGCGTTAAAGTCAGCTGCGGTCTTCGATCAGAGATGTGGCCAGAGGGTACAACGCCAACTTGTAAACGGTGCGGAACATCCTTTCCAGGGAATAGTGCAGTCAGTAAAGCCAGTGGCCAAAAACCGTGCAAGGCTCTTGTACGACCGTGTTTTAACGAAACACAAGGCCTGAACTTTGATCGATGACGAAACATAAGTCTAGCTCGAGTTTAAGTAGCTTCCCTGTCAAAAGTTTTACATCCCGAATGGACGTGGGGTGCCCTAGCAAAGGAAAATGACAAGCTGATATCATATAATTATCAAGTTCTGTTATCCCAGTTATCATTTTGATTTCCGCTGTTATCGTATAACAAATTTAGTTATCACCATTGGCAAAATGTGTTATCATCATGTTATCATTTTCAACACACTTTTTCATGAACGTTATATGTTCGGGAGTAACATCACCCAACCCTTGCTACGCCACTGTGGAATGAGAGGACTTTCTCACCATCTCGATTCGGTGGACCGATCGTTGGAGAGAAAGTCCTCTCATTCCACAGTGGCATAGCAGGGTTGGGTGATATTACTATTGTAGTTGAATTGTAAGACTTTAAATATTTCCAGCATATTTGAACCAAAAATTTAGCTTTTAATCAACATATTTTTTTCAGTTTTAAGCATGAGAATTTGATTTCAAATTGATAACATAATTTGTTACTATTTCCATAAATTTGCTTACAATACAGGATTTATTATCAAGTTGTTCTCAGTGATAACAAAATAAGTTATTAAGTTAAGTAGTATTCAACCAGTATTTTTTGTTATTAATTCTGTTATATTGGCTGTTTATTCAGCCTGAATGATAACATATTTAGTGATCAAAAAATGATAACTTGGTAATAGAATATGTTATCAACTTGGTATAATCCTTTGCCCGGGTGTGCCGGGAAGATTCGGGAAGAAAACGGAACCATACCCTGATAGTTTGATGAAAATCTGGTTGAAAATAGAGCTACAGTTTTTGTGTGCCTTTTTCCTTTCGAGTACAGTCTTGAGTACACTATTTAGCCAATTTGAATCCAACATTCTCTTGTGTGAGACAAACATCATCATGCATAGTACATTTGATGACTGCTTTAAATTGGTCTTTCTCATTTTCAACCGAAACATTAAAGCAATGTGTGCATCAATTTTAGATAAAACTTCATGTATAAGAAACCCCACTTTTCCGGTTTCCACTCGTTCAGGGTGGCTTACTATTTTCAACATCATCCGAATGTCATCATTTTCACTTTTGCCATAGAGCGGGAATAAAGCATCCGAACATTTCCAACTTTTTGAAACGACCCTCTATCTAGAATCCGGTTCCTTATAGGTTATGAACACATTCCGCAACCGCTCTGTTCCAGGCTGTGGATCTGAGTCAGCTTTTTTCCAATCATAACGGGAGGCAAAATCACGGAAGCAGGAAAAGCACTATCAAAGCCGCAAAAGTTGCACCACTTTGTTGGAAGTGAGTATGATTTAAAAACCTGTTGGTGTGGTTTTTCCCTAACGAGGTAAGCTCCATCTGCTATTTCCAGGAAAAATAGCGGCTTAGAATGATTCCTTTTTAGGTTCGTCTTCTTTGATAGAAATTGCCTGGTCCTTGTTTTTAGATTTTTCAAAATCTTAATAATTTAATCTGTAAACGAAATCTTTTCCAAAATTTTCGTATGTCTTCTACCAAGAAGAAATTTTTGAAATTAAAGTCTCTTCATGGTATAATTACACAAAATTAAAGAAAATATTTTCATAAAACATTTAAAATAAACAATCCTATTCATTTTTTTCAATCAAAATAAATGAGATAAACCTTTAACATTTTGTTCATGTTATGAAAAGCATTCGTTTAATAAACGAAAAAAAAATTCTTCGAAAAAGAGAACAAATTTCAAAGAAAAACAAGCAATGGCGGTAAATGCAGAAAGTAACTTAAACAATTTCCCGGCATCGAATATTTTTTGCTTATTTTTCATAGATTTTAATTGATACCACCCCTATTTGCAATCCACTTGGTACAAAACGCCATACAAGTTTCGTCATTGATGGTCAGAACATTCAGATGGATTTCTCGGCAAAAAAAGTCAAACGTCATTTCGGTCGAGTTCTCCGAAAATCCAGCACTAATTATCGTCGTTCGCGAGTTTTGTGAAGCGTGATATAAAATCCTGATTTTAATTGAATTCCAGTCCATTTGTGCGACCCATTTGTAGCAAGTAAACTTCTTCCCTCCATACCATTCATCCAGGGACATCCAGGGAAACAGTTTAGGAAGCTGAAAAATAACAAAAAAGGCTCTATACTATGAAAATTAAATTAAACTACCGCTTTCGTTGGGAAGATCGCAACCTTCCGGGAAAGACTGAACGATTGCTGCTGAATCGACACTTCATCGATGAAAAGATACAGAATTTTACGATTGCGTCAATTAAGCGAAATGCTGAAACATCCGAACCGAACGGGTTCCCAGGAAAGGTTGTCCTTTTTGCCATCCTTTGAAAGAATGATGAATGATCTAACAAGTTAACTTTTTGCTTCTATTTTGTAAAGAATACTAGCGTAACCCTCATGGACGTTTGAGTCCATCGTATTCAGCTGAATAGAGAGATTGAAATTTTCGTTGGAAACATTGCTGTTCAGCCACTTGGAACAGGTTTTGGGAAAAAAAGGTTCTGCACGCGTGAAAAAAACGACTCTTCGTGGAAATGGATAAAGTGGCTGTAAAATTAATGCATGTTGGGAAAAAACGCTGCGCAGAAATTCCAGCAATTAGAGGATTATTTCTAAGTGCGCTCAGCATCATCATTTTTCTCAGCCATGCATGTTCGGTGCACTTGCAAGTGTACAGCATTAAGGGCTTAAAAAGCAGGAGCATTTAAATGGGATAGTGCTTTCTACTTTTCGCATCCGTTGTTTTCAGGACTTTCGAGAGTTAAAATCTTGGGTTGCAGATCCGGAAATGTTGGAAGGATTTAATTGTTCAACGATAGAATGGACAGCCGATGCGGTGTGGTTTGATATTCGTTTTCTTTAATAACCAAGGTTATCCTGTTGTCGAATAGTAATTGAAGCATTAACAATTATAACTAACATTAACCTTCAATAAATGGAAATTATTAGAAATGAACTAATTATAGGGACAACTAACGTAACATTTGAAGCAATGGACTTTCCATATGTCATGATAAGACCAATCGTTTTTGATGTTCGAAAACATCCTTCGGCGAGGTTACAAATTGGAAAATCTAAAATCGGGACCGTCACAAAAATTGACATCTTTTGAATGTTAATTAATCAAACATCCCTCGTTAAAATTTCTCACCTCTGCACTAACGACTGTTCCAGGAAGTATAAGCACACCTTATTTTAACGGTCACTTTGAATATAATGAAATATTTCAACATGTTTTGGCTGCGTCCTTTTGTTTGCGCATTTCTGAATGACATAGCATCAAAAAAGTGCTCAGTTTTGTGTTATCTATCAAAATGCGCGGTATTACTCCGGAACAACGAAAAAGTATCGTGCACAAATAGTGTACTGTGAGCGGACTCTCCTTGAGAAAATTGGCCAAGCAAGAGGGTGTAAGCGTCGGAAAACCAGCGAACTCCGTTCTGGATGTTGCGAAAAAACTAGGGACCTCGTCGAGTAACGTCATGCGTGCCAAAGAAAGACTTCGGCTAAAAGCATACCGGAAGCAGAAAAAATCCCAAACGAACCCAAAACAGGCCGCGTCCGTAAAACCACAGGTCCACACACTCTACGATTCGATATTGTGTAGAAATTCTGGGTGTATAATAATGGACACTGCAACGTATGTGAAACTAGATTACAAAACGCTTCCCGGACCACAATTTTATACTGTAAGCGAAGACAAAGACATCCCCGTAACGGAGACGGTAATTTTTACCGAAAAATTCGGTAAGAAGGTTATGGTTTGGCAGACAATATGTTTTTTTGCACCGATATTTCAGCAAGGTCAGTATCGGGTGAAAAAGGGAAATGCTCATGTTGGTGCGTCTACTTTGACGCCAGCTGTAGTCCAAACCACTTATTGGAAATAGTTCAAATTTGTCCACATTATTTTCTGTACTTTTATTAAGCTATGGAGAAATTTTTAATATACTACCTAAATTTTCACAGAAAATACGGATTTTAGAAATTGCTTTGTCCAAAAATGACTTTTTTCACATATGTTATGATAATTTCAAATTTATAAATTTTATGAAAATGAAATTTTGGTCACATAAGGTTTATACATTGTTTATAATGTTGTTTAATTTTCAGCCAAAAATATTGATAATTGACAAAGTTACAGGAGGTTGAACATGGAGTTTTTTGCAAACAAAATTTTGCTCGGCTTTTTTTGCTACTGAGTGTAATATATAAAGTTTTAGTTGTTTTCGAATACGACCTCTAAGTATTTATCAAATGCGCATATACTTTTAATAGTTCTATATTGGTTTTGTCCATTTTCAGACTTCGGAGAAGCCTTGTTTCATTCGCATATTTAAGAAGAAGTGGAGCAAAACAGGCCACTTTCCGGGCTCAGAACTGAATGAATCCTGCTCAATAGGGGTTTAATGGGGTAAAATGGACAGTTTCCCGATTCTGTAACTAAACGAAAACAACACCATTCGATTCCTTCACTTTTTCACGTACGAAAGGCTTTTTTCAGCCAAAAACTTTGGCATAGATTGTAGCTGATAGGGTACCAACAAGAAAATCTCAAATTAATGGGGAAATTGGGCAAAATATGCCACTTTCCGAGCTCGGAACTGATTAAAACTTGCACCACTCGGTTTTCCAGAGTTTTTAATATGAAATAAGATTCTATGCGGGCGATGTTCGATGATTAAAACTCTTAAATAGTGAAAATTCAACGTGATATAATGAAATAAATTTGATCACATGGCAGTCTATCAAAATAACAACGAAAATTTAAGCAAAATATAATGCGAAAAAAACGTCATGTTAGTATGATTACTTCTCCAAAGAACGACAACTTTATAAATCAAAAATAAAACTTAATGAAAAAAGACAGGAAATATTAATTCTTCGATAACTTGTGTTTCCTAGTGGGCCCATAATGAATATGTTTGTCTGTAAAATATAAAATGTAGGATCATAATCAATGTTAGTGGTCCCTCAACTTTTTAAGAAAACACTAATTAAAATTGAAAAAGAAGGGGAAATTTAAACATGCACTTCACCTGTTCACTTTTGATTGCCTAACACTGATGAAAAAAAAACTTACGCGTGGTCAAAATAGGACTTTTTGTCAAAAGACAATCTCTTTTTTATACAACTTGAAGTGTATTGATTGACTGTATTAAAAATAATACATTAAATGCATTCAACGTGAGAATAATACGTTATGGATTAAGAAACAACCTCATTACTAGAAATTAGAAGAAAAATTAGTATTTTCCATTTAACTCCAACTATCTTTGCTGCTTCTGTCAAGATAAGCAAAGGCATTTGAAATTAAATGGAAAATACTACTTTTATTCAACATATAGATAATAACGTAAAATTAATATTTTCATATCAACAAATGTAAAAGCAACACTGCCCCTTTATTTGTTATTAACTTATTTATAAAGAAAAACACATGTTTGAAGAAAACAACACGAATGTTCTATTAGGTACCTACACTAGCGCTTCATAAGATTTCCTACCTCCATATACCATAGTGCCTCTATTAACCTCTCTATACATAGGAAAAATGGTTCAATTACACAGTTAGCAGCTGTGGCTCCCTAAAATAAGTGGAGTGGGGGAAAAAGTTCCATTTGGAAAAGTATGTAGCCCTCACATCAAAGGGAAATCAAATAAACAACTGCTGTTACCAACAGCCGCCTAGAGTTCTGCGGTACCATTTGCATCAAGTCATGTTAGCAAGGTATTTAACTGACAAAAAAAACTCATAATCCTTACGTGCCTTTTCCGTTTCCGGGAAAAACATTATTGATTACTGCAAACACGGATTCCCATTTGACTCAAAGCAGGCAGCATTGTGTTGCAATCATGCGGAATAAGAGAAATAACCAAGCTTTATTCACACTGAAAACCAATTCCACTATAGGAAAAAGGGATGAAGCCTCGGGGCAAAAAATAAAAATATTAAAAAAAAACGCGAATATCATAGTTGTTGAGCTTAGATCATATGGACGGAACCAATCATCATGTAATCGCATTTGATTAGATTACAAAGAACAAAGAATTTAGAATCAATTTAGAGGTGGTTCAGGAGATTCAATATGGTCCAATGGATTCAATTGAAAAAAAAAGTATGAGCAATTCACCAAATTTTTGTTTGATAGATGTCGAGATCAACCATTTCGGTTTCCTGATAGTTCTGTAGACCGTAATTTTAAACTTGATGGAGTGCTTTAAACCTAAATGAACTAAGAATGCTTCTTGAAAAGGATAGACAATGTTTGAATTTCCCATTGAAATACAACATAGAAAAATTCACGATGATACACAATCTAACGTATCACTATGTACACTGCGAAGATAGACGGAACACATTTTCCTATTGACCAACTCTCTGGAAGTCACACCTCAGAGTTATTTATTGCTCCCGTCGAACATGTTTCTACCACTGTGCCTTGAAAATGGATCAAACATGCAGGGCACGCGAGGTTGGAACTGGCGAATGGGGCAAAAGACTCTGAAATTACCTCAATTCCGGACATCTGTACCTGAATAGAAATAATCCAACTGGAAGAAGAGAGGTGCGAAAAAATAAAATCAATAGTGGATGACTGGCCCACCGGCAGTATTTTCCACGCCTGTCAAGCTCAATTTCACCCGTCTGTTAATTACCTTAGGGAACGTTCATTAATTACGTCACGCAAAAATTGACTTTTTAACCCCCTCCCCCCCTTGTCACGTTTTTGTATGGACAACCAAATTTTTTGTATGGATCGTCACGTTTTTCCAAACCCCCCTCCCCCTTACTGCGTGACATAATTAATGAACCTTCCTTAGCGTGAGGCTTCACACCAACACCTATCTATAGAGAACCGGTTCAGTTGTGCTTTTTAGATATAGAGCTTCTAGACACTGTGTATTCACGGAAAACGCAACGCCTGTGAAACCTACCGTACGTCTCCATGGTTGGCTAGTTTCTTTGAAAAATAGAGATAGGTTCATGAAAAAAAACTTAAACTAAGAATGGAAAATCGTAATTTTGACATTGAAATACCATTTATTTAGGTAAATCGGCTTTAACGATGTTATTTTGACATAATATACTACAACTTTGCAAGAAATCACATTCCGAATAAATGTTATGGAGGAAATCTGTCGATCATTAATTTTACTGAGAATTATTGTTTTATGGTAGCCTACTCTGCAAGCAACATGGGTGTTTCTGAAACGTTGAATAGTGCACACAATCACCATGAGCAGTCGATTTTGATGGTAGACACACCAAGGAGAGGAAACCCACTATCCGGAAAGCTATTTCCGGAATTCCTGGAAGAACTACAAATTAGAAATATGGAAATATGGATAGAAGATTATTCTTAACTAATTTGCTTACCTTACTTTAACCTATTTGTCTGACGGCATTCCGTCTAATAACCTAGCATGGTAAACTTTAAAGAACACTGGTTATTGACCCGATAAAATGCGAATGGTAATAAAAATTGTATGAATGATTACGATAATTATGTCCTTAGAAGATTTATACCTAATTGGAATCGAATGAAGATAGGTTTGAGCATTATAAATTAAATGATAGGGTTTTGAGCTGAACCAGCCGAGGCTGAAAAGCTCAATAATAAAGATATCTAATCTAATCTAATCTAAATGATAGGGCTTCAGGGATAATGGGATTTTATTTTGTTTAGTAAAGTAGATTCAAAATCTTATACTGCCTGTAACCGCAAGTCAGTCCCATCTGCAACTTTTACCAATTTTTCAGTTAGAATTATCATTAAGTTCATTGTTTTACATATTTTTGTTCGCTCTAGAAAATTCAAAATCAATGTCAAGTCAATTGGCGCATAATAAAGTTGTCGCCTAGTTGGTCTCACTAGAAGAATAAAATACACTCAGTAGCAAAAAAAAAGCCGAGCAAAATTTTCTTCCAAAAAACGCGTTGTTCAACCTTCTGTAACTTTGTCAATTATCGATATATTTGATTGAAATTTTGACAACGTCATAACTAATGTTTCGATCTTATGTGACTAAAATTTAATGTTGATAAAATTTATAAATTTGAAGTTATCATAACATATGTGAAAAAAGTCATTTTGGACATACCAATTTCAAAAAACCGTATTTCTGTGAAAAATTTAGGTATCATATTAAAAATTTCTCCATGACTTGATAATATACAGAAATTTTTGTGGACAAAATTTGAACTGTTTCCATTAAGAGGTTTGGACTACAGCTGGCGTCAAAGTTGAGGCTCCAAAATGAGTATTTTCCTTGTTCACCCAATTATGACCATGCTGAAATATCGGTGCAAAAAAAAGCCGAGGCGTTGTCATCATACAGGTTTGGGCCGAATTAATAAGATGAATTCGCCT
This sequence comes from Aedes japonicus, assembly GCA_034211315.2. NCBI lineage: Eukaryota > Metazoa > Arthropoda > Insecta > Diptera > Culicidae > Aedes > Aedes japonicus. Next base: position 12,435 of record JASCZW010004964.1, read on the forward strand.
CGGCTTTGTATTTGCACCGATAGTTCAGCGTGGTCAATATTGGGTGAATAAGGAAAATACTCATGTTGGAGCCTCAACTTTGACGCCAGCTGTAGTCCAAACCACTTGATGGAAACAGTTCAAATTTTGTCCACATAAATTTCTATATTTTTTTAAGTCATGGAGAAATTTTTAATATGCTACCTAAATTTTTCACAGAAATACGGTTTTTTGAAATTGGTATATCCAAAATAACTTTTTTCACATATGTTATGATAACTTCAAATTTATAAACTTTATCAACATAAAATTTTGGTCACATAAGGTCGAAACATTAGTTATAACGTTGTCAAAATTTCAGCCAAATATATTGATAATTGACAAAGTTACAGAAGGTTGAACAACGCGTTTTTTGGAAGAAAATTTTGCTCGGCTTTTTTTTGCTACTGAGTGTATTAATTTCATTAAATAATGTACAATAAAAATTTACAGTTATGCTATAAAGTTGATTATTAAGAACTAACATTAAAAAAAAAAAGTGTTTCGAGGTATTTCCATGGATTTACGGCTATTGTTGTAAACCAGTCCAATCAGGTTTGCTATCATGCTTGATGAGTTACAATATAAGATTAAGCAAACTGTTCTTATTTTCTTAGTAATTTCTTTGGGAGTAGTCTACTGTTTCAATGTTCAGAACAAAACCCTTACTCTGAATCTACTTCAATCGTTTTTGTTAATAGGGTACATCGATTCATCTGATCACTTCCATCGACAGTATTGCAGTAGGAAAGGAAGCAAAGACCTTTATTGAAAACGTTCATGTTTTCAATATAAGATCGAGATTTTTTCAGCCAATGTTGAAAACTCTGAAAATGATCAAATATTTTCTTAGCTTTTTTGATCGCAACATGAACACTGTATGCAGCCATGAAGGTATGTTCAGATCAAAAAAACTAGAACGATATCTTTCGAACACTAACATCATTAGAGTTCAGTTCAACTGACGTGAAATGTTAGGAATAGTGCACCCAAGGGGTTTCCAACAGAATTGATTACCTGTCACTTCCCCCAAAGTTACTCTGACTCAGTGATTACAATGGTTATTGTGATTACTGATGATTACTAATGATAATTTGATGATTCGCCATGATGACTTATGATCAACATGATTATTTGATTACTTAGTGATTTCAAAGGGGCTATTGTGATCGGGGTTTCCAACAAGTTTGAAGTGACAAATAATCGAGAGATTACTTCTATTTTCTCAAAGTAATCATATAATCGTAGGTAATCACAATAATCAGGAGTAAACCGCAAGTAATCATAAGTAATCTTAACTAATTTCAACATAATCCAATTTTTTTGGAGTATTTATAATGGCTCATGCAAATCGGTATCGGTGCATGTTGATATATAGCAATTAAACAAAGTTCTTCATTTGAATCCTAGAGGGTTTGAGCTGTTTAGTGGATACCTATAACTATAAATTAGAAGAAAAATTAGTAATCTCCATTTAATAATTCAACTACTTTTGCTTATCTTCGACAGATACGCGTATTTCGTCTACAATGTGCAGATCTTCTTCAGTGTCTCGTACTAATAACTCGACTGGTTAAACCAGCTACCAGATGATTCTAAATTTGTTTTTAAATAAAATTTGATTTTTACACTTAATTGCATTGATTACTGCTTGAAATTGTGAGCAATCCTTTATGTCGATATCGTTTTCTGTGTTCAGAACAAATCATCCATATTAATAATAACCTCTGTCTTCCAAGGTTGGCTTGTTCATTCACATACGAAGCAGGATGTGATCTTTTAGCACTGATCGTAGTCTTCTTTGGTATTGTAGTTCTACTGCACTGCAGGTCCTATGGTATATTCTGCTTTGAGATAAGTCGTGCATCGAATTTGGCACCTTTATCATGTCTACTACTTCCAAATCAGTAGGTATCCTTCAAGAGACGTAATAATCTCGATTTATCATGGAATTGCTTTGTGATAACAATATATCTGATAACAATAAGAGTCGCACCTTTATTCTATACAATGACTGAAGAACCGAGAAGTTGGCGAGTGTTGAATATATTGAACTTATAGACAGCATTTAAAAAAAAAAATGATAATCTATTTTTTTTTTAAATTAGAACTCCAAGTGTTTCGTTTCATCGTTTTTCGAAGACGCCTTCTTCGCGCGCAGACCGATAATTAAAACTTTCAACGCGTTTTTCTCAAAACAGCATTTTTGGAGTTTATGCCGGTGATAACTCAAAAACTAATTATTCGATTAAGATGAAACTTATACGATGTCTTTATTATAGTATTACCTTCTAGATGAATTAAAAATAATTGTAATATTTTATTATTATATATGGAAAAATGTGACAAAATGACGGAAAAATGTGGATTTTTTCAAAAAGTTACATAAAAATGCAAATTTTATTTTTTAATTTATATATTTAATTCATCGACTTCAATGTAGTTAATGTATTTTTTGGGTTAGCGGGTTTCAGATCAAAACTGCATGAACAGGAGAGCTGGCATAGCAAAATACATCGACTTTTTCAACGCATCTAACGGCCGCCATTTTGTTGAAGAAAAAATGAAAAAAATCTCTTTGCTTACTACATGGATACACTTAGAATTGTAAAAAAAATTCGATTGGTTTGAGTTAAAACTTCCCATTTTTGTTTTCAAAAATGAATTTTTCTCTCTGTTCTAACTGTATATCCCCTGAATCATAACAAGATTTCAACGTAATCTATTTTATAAAATCGAGTTAATGATATGTTAGTGTAAAAATAGTCATAGTTCGCGCACTGACAGACTTCAAACTCCCGAAAAAATCGGAAATGGACAAGATGGAACGTTCAATTGTAATCTGTTTTCTAAAATACACCTTAGCATTTGTCTCTTGCTTTTCTCTATCTTCCTTGATTATTTTACATTTCAAAAGCTCGAAACGTGGCTCAACGATAGTGCGTGGTGCTATTTAAATGCTAGAGATTTTTACATCAAACTGTTCTGAAATATTCAGAGGCATCTACCAGCACTCATTTCCATCGAGCACCGGATCGAATCTGGTCCTCGTGGCACCGATTCACCGCGTACCCCAAAGGAAGCTAATTTGGTAAAGGCGGATCAACTCGCTTATTTTTTTACCAAAACCAAGTGATCGACAGCATTATTCGTGGATTTTTGTGCCGAAATCGAGATCTTGATCTTCAATGCCCAACGGAGTGTCTCTCTGGAGAAACCCGTAGCCATAGCGACTACTTAGTTTTTGTACCAAAACCATCTGTTTCAACGGGCTCAATCTATGTGATTTTTCATGAGTCGGCGAGTTTGTTTGGTGAGAAAATTAACCGATGTACCACCATGGTCATCTGTGGCCCTAAAATGTCCTCCGAGGCTCCCGTATGGATAGGAAGAACAAATCAAAATTGCATATCAAAAACTATCACTTCGACGGCTTTCTGTGATTTTCCATCAGTCATTGCTATGTTATCACTTAGAATGGGTCACTAACCGAACGTTAGTCCTCTGGGAGCCACCGGATCGTCCCGAATTAACACCAAAACCTAGCGTTTGATAGCTCCAATTCTTCGCGGATTCTTAATGGTACAGATTATTTTCAAGCTCGAAAATGAGTTATTGACAAACCGAGTCTTCGAGTAAGCCACCTGAGCGGCCCGCACCGGAGAAAAACTCGTTTATGAGGAAAATTTAATTTTGATTCCAATGTCATTCGTTTGACGGCTCAACTTTCGTGATTGTATGCTTATTATTCTACTATCAACGAAATGGATCTACAAAAACGACTCTGATCTTTTTGATCTTTCGGAACATCCCTGTAAAACCCTTGGGATATTCCCGTAAATTATGGGACTATTAATTTATTACACCCAAGCCTTGCGTATCTGATACGTCTATTTCCATTCACTCTAGGCCTCTCAGTGGCTATTAAAATTCCGAAGTTTTAATTTTTTTACATCAAAAATATAGACCTACTTTAGCACACGGACTTTTCACTTGAAAACAGTTTTTTTTTTTCTTTACTATAGAGATTTTTCAGCCTTTAGGCTGGTTCGTCTCTTGAAAAACAGTTTTTTGTCCAATTAAATGATTATTAGTTTGTATGATTGTTATTGTAGAATGATTATTATTTTTAGCCATTTGGGACACATTAGACCCTCAATGACACCGTCCACTGCCGTAAGAATATAAACAAAATATTTCAAGATCGTCTGAGAGCCAACTGTATGTATTTTTTTTTTCATGCAGACTCGAGTGTTAAGTCAACACTTAAGAGTTGAACCCTGCTGTTTATGTGATGATACATTTTCTTTGTAAGTACTTTATCGTGGTATTTGAATGCGCTCGGAGATAAATTTGATCAATAGTATGAAATGAAGAAAGCTTTTGAAAAAAATAATGGCCAGGTGGAGGTTAGCCACCGCCCTGTTTGAAGCAGGAGGCCGCAAATGTTCACTTTCATGACGTAATGACAGTTGTCAGCAGCTTGTTGAAATTTGAAGACATTTGGGTTGATATCAGCGAGGTGTACTAGTACTATGAAGAAATGGAATAACGCATTTTCCAGACTACTTCCTTCTTGCCCCTTGTGTTTCGTCATATTTACGATCAAACCCTCGTGCAAAACGGTCAATATTCACTACCGCCTCCCAAACATATATAATTTAATCCACCATGCGTAGATCCTGTTTGTAACATCAGACATGACGGTATGGTCATCCCCTGTGAGTAATGAGCTTACCCGCACTGCGTCAAGAACATCATTTTTTGGATATTGATTTAATAACAAAAGAGAAGTAACAAATTAACAGTTTCAACCATGCTACAACACGATGTAAGTACATAACAGACATTTATGCAAGGACTCTTGTGTTGAAAAAAAATCATAAAAGCTTCAGTTTTTAAATAATCATAAGAACGCGAGGGGCCGGGCTAACTCCCCACTTCCCCTACTCATCCAGCAGCAGTGGATCGATTTTGATATACCATATCACAACTAAATTGAATCAAACTCCCAGAGCCAAGGTCAACGAATTGCATCACAGATTGCGTTCTTTTTTATATATTTTTCGATATGTTGCACATGATATTCTTAACTATTCGTAGCTGACCAGCATAAGTTTTGCTTCTAGAATTTCAACAAGATTCAAATATATAATAGCTATTAGATTTTCAAACGATTGTGCGTCATCTCGTGTCTGGACACTTATTATCAGAATACCATATTACCAATCCCTTCTCCCCTTGTAACTTTGTCATGACTCCACTATGAAGCTTCTCTCAGCCTTTAAATGCTAGGCATTTATGCTTTTCTTACAACTTTCTTTGGCATTTATGCTGTTTTTACAAATCAACGTAAATAGTTTTGTAAACAAAGAAGCCTTCGAATAATATCAAAAATTCTCGTGCCTTCTTTAATATCTCTCCAAGGACTTGAAGACTGAGCCGCTCAGTCCACTGATAGTGACGAGTAAACATATTACATTTATTTATGGGTTTCTTCAGGAGCAAATTCCGGTGGCCACTTAAGACCAGGGTGGTCAGAGATCAATTCCAGTAACTAAACAGAGCAATAAGCATGAAAAATCACGGATTGCAGCTGTAAAACTGAAGTTTTGGCAAAAACATTTGTTTGAAAGATTTCTCCGGTGGAGCTGACACGAGGCCTACCGATAAACAGAAGTTGTTAATAGTTTATTCAACAACCTAGCATAATTTTTTGAGCACGAGTCAAATCACGCAGATTTGAAGATCCTCGAAAGCAGCATCTGGTGCAAAAGACTTGACGAGCCAGACGGATGGCACTTCCAAGTTAAAATAACCACCTGCATAAATATCACGGAACAATAAGCTGTCTGATCACTTGGTTTTGGTAAAAAAAATGAAGAGGAATAGCATCACCGTTACCACAAATTGACCTCTTCCTTTGGAGCACCCTGAAATTTGGTGCCATGAGTAGCGCAGACTGTCGATTTGAGAGGAAGCTTGACGTAAAAATCTGGCAGCACAGAATAGCATTCGGTAGCCAACCGCGCGAAAAGTGACGTGCTAAAAATATGCTTTTCCGGTATTCGAGGTTTCTGGAACCGGTAGTTATTGTAACCATGGTATAAATGATTTATTTTTATATAAATACCCTTTATATAAATACCTTTATATAAATACCTTTTCAACGGTTCTGAAGTTCCGGATTACTTGACTGGTTACGGAGTTACAAGGTCACCAAAGTTAGGGCCTCCCTAAATGAGCTTCAAATGTGGGTTATTTCCCGGTGGTCAGTGCGCAAATCTGGTTTTTCATGCGCATTTAAAAACAAGATATTTAGTAGCTACCTATCTGATATCAACTGAATCAAGAATTGATCAAAAATTGGATGTTTGAGATCAGTTTGAAGGTTGGAATCGAAAACGTCAAAGTGATGTAACAGCTTCTTAATACCGAATGAGGGTCAAAAATACACCATTATAAATTGTATCAGACAAAAAACTTCCTTGTTACGATGTTACAAATTCTCTCTGGGTGTGCTTGAAACCATTAATTTTTGAGTAACTACTTGAAAATTTATTATTTACATTAAACGAATATCTTACATTTATTCAAGGAATAACAAATGAACACAGAAAAACATTAGAAAAAGTATTCGGAGACGGAACGCTGTTCGGCTATGGGCGACTGCCTTGCCACGTTTAAGAGGTCGTAGAGGTAAAATTATGCTAGTCGATGTTATTTCCAGGAGATGGAACATTATAGGGTGCAGCCCGGAAACACGCAAGTAGTCACATTAAGTAATCATCAAGTAATCTATGAGTAATCGCAGGTAATCAACAAATAATCATGAGTAATCAGCAGCAAGCAATCTTAAGCAATCCTGACAACACCTTGTAATCAATAATCTAGAGTAACTTTGGGAATGTACAAGCAATCACTGCTGCTGGAAACCCTTGATTGGTGATAACTCATGATTATTTGTGACAACTCATGATTTATTTGATTGTTATCATATGATTACTTGCGCTGATTGTTTGATAACACAGTGCTTACAGGTTATTGTGATTATAGATGATTACTTATGGTTACTCATCGTTCTTCATGATAACTTGCTGATTACTTATAATTACATGCGTGATTCTTGATTACTTCCTTTTAAATTGAAAATTGCTACCCAAAAGTAGGGCGATATACATGACTATTTAGGTTTATCTTTAGTCACGCTAGACAGTCGAACCAAATGTCAAACCGTCAAAACAGAAACAAAATCGCAAGGAATTTGACACACAATTTCACGTGACTCCGAAGTCTATTTCAGTTAAAACGAAAATGCGCATACGAATGTACTCAAGATTCACGACGATTGAGCTATCAATCGCTGGGTTTAGCGTTAATAATCGGTGTCGCCCGCAATACAGTGTCTATCCTGGAGAACACCGGTGACCTTAGAGGGACTAAATTGGTATGGTAAATCCATTTCAGCGATAAGCATCCTAATGAGCTTGAAAAATTACGAAGTTCGGGCCATCGAACTCAATAGTTTAGATATGAAACGATTATGTTCTATAATACGGGTATCTCTGGAAAACATTTCGAGGGCCACCGATGACCAGGCTGTTTAATTGTTTATTTCCGGACCTCAAATAAATCGTAGAGCATGAAATGCCACAAGACTGAGCTGGCTGCAAATAATGTTGTGGGCACAAAAGACAGATGAATCACTATTGGGGTTTCTCCGATGGACGCCCAGAGCGTCGCCAATGACCATTGCTGTGGTTAATCGGTTTATTTTCGACCTGAAACAATTTTGGGCACATGAAAAATCAACGAAGATTACGCCATCGAAATCATAACTTTCATGCAAAAAATTGAATAGTTCTCATTAGCGGGCTCCCCGGAGGGACATTTAGAGGGTCTGACCATGAAAAATCATACAGCATTTGAGCCGTCTAAGAAAACCCTAGCACATAACCTGAAGAGTCACTAGTAATAATTTGTTATCACAATAACCTCGGTAATCACTGCGTAATAATAAAAACCGCAATAATCAATCATACGTAAGAATCAAATAATCTGTTGAGTAATCACGAATAATCATGAGTAATCATAAGTGACTCATACGCAACCACAACAACCTAATCAGAGCAATCTAATCAGAGTATGAGGTAATCAGAGTAACGGACCCCGGAGGAAGCGACAAGTAATTATTTTCGCTGGAAACCCCTTGGCAAGAGAGTGTCGAGAAGCTTGGTTTCTCTTACCGTGTACTGAGCTGATTACCATTGATTACACTAGTCGGCAGTGTTCCCACTCCTCTGCAAGTATATATATATATATATATATATATATATATATATATATATATGATGTATATATAAACATATATGTATATATATATATTAACTTATAGATTTTGCCGCTCTGAATTCAAATATGGAGGCTCAGAAATGCAGTAACAACACGTTCCCCGTTTTTGAGAAAATGTGACTAAAATCCACAAAACGCACGTATTTTCGTAGCAGAATATGATCAACCTCATCAACAACCAGAATATTAGCTCTGTCCTTTGCAGAGTTGGACTTGGATTTATGGAATGGACCTTCCTGAATCCATTCATTATCACAGATTTTTCGTAACACGTAAGATTAATGAAATAAACCGGGATTTCTGAGCCCATATTTGGATTCAGCGTGGCAAAATCTATAAAATCCAACCAGAAATGCCGACGGCAGCGAAAAAAGTTCCGATTTTGCCGACTAGTGTTATTTATGATTACTTATGATCACTTATGCATACTAATGATTCGATATGATTACTTGTGATTACTCCTGATTATTTATCAAAGATTACTTTCAATTACATATGATTAATTCTGATTACTAATGATTACTGATGATAACTTATAATTACCTGTGATTACTTGATTATTGTGATTGTCTATGATTACTTGGTGAAATAAGTTGCTCGTTGATTAATTGTCACTTCACAAAACTTGTTGAAGCAACCCGTGTTAACATGCTACTGAACGATCTGTTTGCGGCATTAATGGCAAATGCCTCACATTTTCATGTTAACTGGAATACATCAGCACTTGAGACTCACACTGTTAAAATATTAAGTAATTAAAATATCAATAAGATCATCTGGAATCATTGGCGATCAACATTGTGTTTAGAATTTCTTGGACAAAATAAAGCATCAAAATCACATCTTGGACATTGTACAGGTAGGATTATATATGCCACGCGGTCATACCTATACGGAGATTGTACTGGTAGCATTACACCTTGTTAATACAATGTAAGAAATTAATTTCGTGCGCATCAACCAATCGCTTTTAGTCGTAAGCTGTGAAGACATCCATATTAAACATCCCAATTCTCACAAGTCGTCATGGCTTAGTAACATTAAACAAGAATTCAGAAGCAGCTCTGTTTAATAGGACAGTAGCAATTGAGAAATGTTGAACACTGTATTATTTTTGTACAATGCACGAATTTAGAAACGCTTAGATCTTTGGATAGCACATATGTTGTTGAATTCGAAGCTGTTTCTATAAATGTAAATGATACATTATTTTTTTCGATACAGAAAACAACGAATTGATAGGTAAGTCTAGGAATCGATTTTTTCGAAAGAACTAAATTTTATTTTCGCAGCGAAATTTTAAGGCAGTGGTCTCCCGAACGGTTGTCTACACAGATAAAAAGAAACATTGATGTTTTTCCGTTATCTAGTGTACCTAACGAGAATGCAATATTTGGCAGAAAATAATGGGATATTTCATGTAACTTTGAGCCAGATAACGTCAAAATCAAGCCTGTTGCATGAAAGATTGCAAACATTGTTTTATGACGCATGAAAGATTGCAAACAAATTCCTTTGGCTTGGAATTAAACGAGGGGAAATTTTACGTGCTTGTTAAAATTGATTATTATTTTCTGTGCATGTTCAAAACAAGCATCTTGTGATGTTGATTGACTTTCACTGAAATTTGAACTATTGATAAGAATCAGGTCGAGAAGTTGATCATTTCTGTTGGCAAAATCGTTGATTTTCATAAGAACTGCATTTGCATAAGTACAGGATGAGGAAATGTTGTCCGTTTTTTTTTCTCTTGGTGTTTCGGTCTGACTTGAAAGACAATTAAATGAGCACAACTGGGCGTATTTTCATTTGGCTCATTACAAACAAAACCACAGAGCTAAATTTGAATTCGTTCACATGTGGATGTCGGCAATTAAGCTAAACTTTACGAAGTGTGGTGATTGAGCTGTATACGCAGGAAACCCTCCTGTGTTTATCGTTTGGACATTACAAACATGCCAATACAAACAGTTCGGAGATGATATAAATCAATACAATGAGCTGAGAAGTTCGAAGGATCGTTGAGGAAGAGGCGAAAAAGTACTGCGAGGATCCCTCAGAACCTAAATATGCACGAATAAATTTTCAAAAAATCTTTTCATAAATGACAGCATGAGAGATAAAGAATCTCCAGAAATTCGAGTTAGACCACGTACGTGTTGGGTTCAGAAGTTGAAAGTAAGATTGACAAGAATATAGACATATAGGGATGAAGCTACGGTCTCAACAAGCAATTTGCGTTAGAAGTCCAGTGGGCGTGTCGCTTGTCTATACAGTTTATGAGTGTTTGTGGGTTATTTCTGGAGCTTCGAGTGTACGACTTTTGTGTCAATCTATCCTTCTTCTAGCTCTCAGGCTAGACGTGACCTGATCTCCGGCTTTGCTCCAGCTCCAAAAAGCGGACAACAAAGGTGCGTGCACTTTTTTAGCTTCCGCCACTCTAACGACCTCTATATATTTACTCAATGGACTTATGCTTTCTCGCCATAGAAAACGCTGGCCTTACAGATAGAACCAAGGTCGATTGCTTGGCCGCTGTACACAGGAAATTGTCTCCATTATAATCGGTCACGCGCTTGTCACTCGCCAGCCTCGCTGTCTGCGGAGGGTCCGCAGGTCGCCGTCTACTTGTTCTGATCCACACTTGCTCGTTGCGCGCACTCTTCTTCTTGTACCCGTCGGTTCGTT